>QTSX02005967.1:34619-85861 GCA_014839935.2 Entomophthora muscae | reverse complement strand
TAGGACATCAATTTATTGGGATGTCTGGCAATGGTGTACAGTACTGGGTCCTCCGAGGGCACCTGGATCATTGGACATTGGTCTATGTCCTCAGGTCAGTATTCATCATTGGGAGAGTCAGGAGTTGTGTGGGGAGAGCTTGGCTTGCTTAGTGCTCTCCCCAGGCTTTTCCCTCATCTTGGTTGCCTTGTGTGGCGGTGATACAGAAATAGGTATGGTTCAACTGGCCATTGTTTCCATTTCCATGCCCATTTGAACCTGTGGGCTTGTGGTTGGCGTTGTTCCTGTTGCCTCCAGGAGGTGGTTGGGCAGAGCGCTCGCTTGGATGGGAATCCTTGGGCCTTTCTTGTTTCCCAGTTTGTGCCTTATGTAGTGTGTTGGATGTCTGCTCCGCTTTCTCCGCTTCACGTTACAGGCTTTGCAGGTTGGTCACCTGATCCAAGTTCATATATCTCATCACGTGCAACTTAAGAGTGTTATAGTACATGAGGTGTGTGGCTGGGGTGTCAAAGGTCATGTCAGATGGTGCACAAAGACAGAGTTTCTCATAGGTGCAGGTGAGTTCTTTTACAGTGCCTGTCTGGGTCAGGTTCTTCACTTGGCATATGATAATGAGCGGTGTATCTTTAAGCACAAATCTTGCCAGGAAGTCTTTCTTAAAGGTATCCCAGTTCTTGTGGGTGTGCTCTTCATGCCACTTGTTGCACCAGGTGCCAGTGTCATAGGTCAGGCAAATGGAAATTTCTGCGATCCAAAACTGCTGTGGGCATTCCATCTGGGCCAGCTTGCTCTGGGCGGACTGGATCCATGCAACAGTGTTATTGTTGTTGGCCCCAGTGAAAGTTTCCAAGGCGGCGCTTTGTAGTCTTTGAGCTACATAGGCAGGCATGGTGGTTTTGTTGGCTGGCTGCGGCATTGAGGAGGGTGCCTGAAAGAAACCTTGTGCAGACATGGCGTTAAAGGCAGGTAGTGGGATCACCGTGTTTTGGTATAGGACAAAACCATTGGGTATCTTGGCACCAGGAGTGTACAGAGTCCAGTCAGGAGGGAGGCCAGACATAATTCTGTCAAGAATTTGTTGGCCGCGGCGTGTGCAAGCAACAGGCAGAATTTTTCAAGGTAAGGTAGGATGGAGAACCTACCTGTGCTACCAATGTTGTAACAGTGCTGTTTTAGCAGAGTTAAAAGGGGAAAAATATTTAGGGGATAAATAAAAATCTTTATTATGAGATAGTGATTATATAGTTCATGTGAATCAAGGATAACAGGAACATGATTGGTGATCACATGGCTGGATGGAAGAAGGGGGTGGCTTGATCCTGGTAATGAGTCAAGCGCCAAAACAAGGTATCCACCAGGAAGGATCATCATCTGTTCATGTTGTTGAATTTGGTAATTTGAGTTGACTTCCTAGTTTGGCTTTGAGTGACCAGATAATTGAATTGCGGGTCACAAACCTGCTTGGTTGGAACCTTGCTGGCGGGTCAAGCCTGCTGTTTTGACATTATTGAGACTAGTGCTTAGAAATATGATTAATAATTAGATTAACATTTTGGGGATTCAAAAATGGCGCTGCAGCGGCAATTGATGTAAAAGTAAAGCAGCACTTTGGCATACAAAATATTTGCAAGGCAGCGCCGCAGCGCCTGGAGTTTTTTTGGGTGGCGCGGTGGTGCTTTATGTATGATAGGGACGGCACAGCAGCACATGTCATTGGGTATTCTGCAGTAATGATCCAAAATCTACTGCCAATTGAATATATATAAATTTTATATTATAAATTTATGACAATGAGGTTGCAGTAATTCTATTCCATGAGCTCTGTCATGATTGGCATCATTGATTTTATACTGCTAATTTATGGAGTTGGCTGCTGTAATCCTAATCTGTGGGCTCTGTCATAATTGGCATCATTGCTTGATCAAAATTTCTAACATATCTCCCCCACTTGACCAAACACTACTTTTTTTCTTCATCAGATGAATCCCAACTCCAGTAGCAACAGCAACAACAATATGCGCCAAGCCTACAATAAAATTATGGCTTCAATGGACAAAGCAGAGTGATGTGCTTTTCCAAAAATGCTGCACTAAGTTTGTATTGGTTTCTTGAATTGACTTTGGGCCAGTGACTCTCAGTTTTGCAAACAGGACTTCATAACCACTGTGGCTGGCTCTGAGCGCAGTACTGCGTCAAACTCCAGCGCTGGAGATTTCCCTGATGAGGACTCCATGTTTGAGGAGCCTCTTCCTATCAGCAGTACGCCATCTAGTGATAATTCTTCTGGTGCTCAGCACCCCTTTACTCAATGCCTTCCCTCTACTGGCACACCTCCCACTACCCCATCTGCCATGCTCTGCGCCTGCCACAACTCTGACAATGTGGTGGTGGACTACCCCAACCTTCTTAGCAAGTTTGGTATCTGTCACCATGAGGAGATAATGTACAGCTTTGTACAGGCACTGCATTCTGATGAGGATGCAATAACCTCAATTTGGGCAGGGGAGTTATACCATGGCCAATACAATGCCTCCTGTTTGGCTGATGAGGTGTGTCTAGGGCTGTAGTCAGCTACCTTAGCCCCCAGTGAGATTTCTGCCCAACATGCTCATACCATTGCCATCTGCAATGAGTATATTGGCAAGGTAACTCAGGTTTGGGCTCTTGAGCTTGCTGCTGACCCCTCCTTCCATCAAACCTTGAACTTGCCCGTCCAAGCCAATACTAACTGTTGGTTCTCTGTCACGTTCAAGGCATTTCTTCAGGCAGTTGGTACTGGCAATGCTTCTTTGTACCTTCCTTTGGCTTTTGCAACTTGCCACTTTATGTGGTATCCTCCTGAGAGTTACCAGCCTGGCCAGCCAGGGTACACTGGTTGTTGCTTGGAGCATTGCCGCTCTCTGGCTTACCAGCTCTGTGTCCCCCTACCCATATCCTATTCCTACATGGAAGATGTGTTGATGGGCTGCTTCACCATAGGTGCTGTGTTCTCTGCTTATGGTGGCTGGGGCCGTTTGATGCCAGTTAGTCAGATCCAACTTCCCTTGTGCAACTGGTCTTCTATGTTGCGCAACTCCCAGTTGGCCTGGCCCAAATGCTGGTGATCCTGGCTCACGTGCGCCAGCGCCTGGACAACAACCACTATATGATCCCCACCCATGAGCGCCCAGTGATCACTATTCAGCGCCCTGCCAAGCATCCCTGCCCTGCCAACTGCTAGGCCTCTCCTCCTGCTACATCTTCCACTCATCAGCGTAGAGGTGCCCCCAACACAAGGGATCAATCCTAATGAGCCTGCCTTTTCCTTTTCTTGCAATAAACTTACTTTTGCTTATCCTCTTTTTTATTGTTTCTATTATTTTTTAGCTCTTATTTTTTATTATATTAAGTTTTTAATTATTGTAGTTATCTTCTAAAGTTAGTGCTTATAGAAATATTATTGATTAGCGGAGTTTGTGAGTTGGGGTTTTAAATCTTGCGCCACTGCAGCACTAAATATAAAATTAAGGCACCACCGCAGCATAAAAGATGTTTTCAAGGTGGCACAATGGCGCCCAAGACTTTCTCAAGTTGGTGCAGCGGCGCTTAAAGCTGGGTAGTTTTGCAGTTGAATTTGTGGAGTTTTGGTAACCTTATTTTGATAACAGACTTTTTATTTTTATTTGAGATAGTGTTTTTGTGATGAGTTTTTGTGATGGCATACTTTAGGGAATGTATTAAGGTTTTATAATCAAAAATCTTATTTGATAACACTTTTTATTTTGATTTGAGATAGTGTTTTTGTGATGCGGTTTTTTGAGATACTGTATTAGAAACTAATATGTAAAAAATAACTATTTAATAATTTTTATTAAGTTTTTTTTTAATTTTGCTGATGTAAATCCCAATGCCATCTCTAAATCTTTTGAGATTGCATCTTTAAAGATGGTGTTTTTGAGATGGTTTATTGCACTAATGAACTGTGCTCCCAAATTGAGTAGGGGTATGAGCTTTTCCCTTCCATGTTTGTCCAGGACCTATCAGATCTCATCATCTTCTATGCAAGTGATAGTAATAAGTCCAGAAAGGACTCCTGCCTCCCCCCATGCCCATCCATTTGTTTTGTCAAGCCTGCATATGTGATAGAAGAAGAATTTGAGCAAGTGAAGCAATCAGCTCTTGCTGCCCCTTCCCAGTCAACAAAACCTGCCTCCCCAAACCCCCCATCAAGCCACCCGCCTTCCAACCCTGACTCTCAAACCACCACCCATTCCCTCCTCACTATCTCTGATGCTGTCCCTTTCACAGGCGCAGATGAAGGCAACATTCATTCCGCCCATTCCCTCCATTTCTTGTCCTTTTGTTGCAACTGAACCAATGAGGATTCAGTATTTGAATTAGGGAAGACAACAGTCCAATAGAAAGGACAGGAATAATAAAAATAAGGTAATTTTTCATTATAGAATACTGTGACTAATATACCATATGTGGAAAGCCACATGGCCACAATGGGGTGGCATAGTGGCTTGTTTCATGAAAGGATTAGATCCAAGAAATAACTTGTGTGGGGATCAAAAGGTCAAATTGGTAGCACTCCTAATTAGGAGAAAGTGCCTGCAATTTGATATTGCCATCAGATTGGTTCATGTCATTAGATACATCAAGGGGAGACTCATTGAGCGCCCCCTGTGTATTGTAAGATATATTGGCAGGCAAGTCTGGAGACTTGGTTGCAACGCTTTGATCAGTAAAATGAATCTTTTATTTGTGAAAACTTATTAAAATTAATATTTCTCTTTCAATTCACAATTAACAATAGTTATTTTACATTTTAGCATTTCCCATATTTAAAAAATGTGTTGTACATTTGATGTGGTAACATATAATTATTTGCATTAATATTTTTCATCATTAATAATAAGTTGAAAACCACAAATAGAAATATTGCATTAGAATATTGAAATTAGACATCAACTCTTGATATTTTGATATTATGTTCATAACTCAATGCATTTTGTTTAATAAAATTCATTGTAAAGAAGGCCTTTTTCATTGTAATCAATATAAATAGACTGTGTTTATATTAGAAAATATTAGTGATTTGTGTATTTTACCTTTGGTAATATTTGTAATTTTAGGGTTTGGGGTATATGGGTTTTTGTTTTTCTGGGTTTAGTGGCTTTTTGTTTTAAGTCCATTTGTTTCAATTCAGCTGGGGTTGCCCCCACGGGGGGGGGCCGGGGGGGGGGGAGGTGTTTTTCTCCGTTGCCTGGGCCACAGTTCATAAATTACAATGAAAAAGGCCTTGTTTACAATGAATTTTATTAAATAAAATGCATTGAGTTATGCACATAATATCAAAATATTAAGAGTTGATGTCTAATTGAAATATCTAATGCAATATTTACATTTGTGGTTCTTAATTTATTATTGATGATGAAAATATTTATGGATTGAAGGTAGCACTATAAAAACCAGTTTTTTGATTTAGTTCAAACAAAATTTCAAATATCTACAGCCTTATCAACAAATTGGAGTCAGCCCTCCAAAAGGTTGTTGAGCCTGAACATAACATAAGGGAAATTGTAGTAAATCAGCTGGGAAATGAGGGAAGGGCTTTGGTCCAGCAAAACAAAACTGCAAAAAATAGCCTGGGAAAAATAGTCAATGAAGAACACAAGGAAATAGTTTTAAATCAACAAAAGGAAATACTCAAGCATTTAGATTTCAAAAATGAAAGTTACAACTTGTGGGAATTTGCAAAAAAGCAACAGAAGGAATACTAAAAAAGCCAAATTGATTGAAGGAAATGAAATCTCAAAGGAAATTAACACCAACAAAGAGAGAACTAATCAAATGGAAACAGATGAAAGCAAAGCACATTCAAGAAGCAGAAGCGCCTCAAGAAACATTAAAAATCCAACAAACAAAAAGCAAGAGGAAACACAAGTAGCACAGAAAATAAGGAAGATAAAGCCCAGAAAAACAAATGAAGAGCAGCCAACACTCATGAAGTTTGCTGAAGGGGCGCCTGTGGCTGAGGGGGCTGCAAGGGAAACAATCAGTAAGTTTTTTATGTTTTACTTATATTTACCTTGGTTATAACTAGGAATGGGGACAAGGTCGCTGAAGTGGTGGCATTCACACCAAGTTGTTTTTACAGGTGTTAACAATCACTGGTAGCCCCTGTAAAGAAAATAAAAAATAAATAAAAACAAAATAAATAAAATAATTCAAATTAATATGAATAATTTTGCAAATATTGAAGCAAAAGCCAAGGAATATTTACCACACACGGGGTGCTTGCCGTGGATTAGGGAAGCATATGAAATAGGATCAAATATCAATTTCAAAGAGATGACTGAAATTTGCAGGGATATCAAAATAAACTTTGATGAATATATTTATGAAAGTATTCAACAATTTTCCTTATCAAAAATCAATTAATAAAAAAATCTAATAAAAACTGACTTTCAAATAGGAACTAAATATTTTAAAACTGAAATTTTCAATGAAGTATTCAAAATATTATCAAATAAATTTGGGGACACAGTCCTCATGAATACATTTAAACCTTTATTTATTTTGTTTGCTGAGGCATGGGGGCAGATACAAGTTGGGCGCCCTCTGGAACAATATTCAAATTAAACCAAACATCCTAAATCAACATATTAGTTCAAATATACAAGAAATTATGCATGTTTTCTGAAAAATATACCTCACAAAGTATTCATGTTGCAGTATACCTAGGAATCCTACTACATTGCATATTAAAGACAATAAAAAAATTGGAGGATGTACCTATACAACTTGATATATGCTAATTAGCACTAGAACACCAGAAGACACTGTGGGGTTATAGGACAGTTGAGCATGTCCTGTACAACTCCTTTGAACTGGCATTGCTGTATGGGTTTTATGTGCCTCCCAAAAAGAACCTGTAATTGATTTGCTTACCTGACTCCCTTTTATTAAGCGTTTGGCAACTACCAGGGTGCAGGGCGCCACCTCTCTTGCAATTGCATCCAGGGTTGTCCATCACGTACAGAAGAGTACATGGATTTAATTAGATGCTCTAGCTGAAAATTTGATTCTGGGGTATAATTTCCCGGAATAATTATATTCCCTTTGCAATTTGCATCCCCCTAATAAATTATCTTCCCTGGAAAATTAACTTTACTGTAGATTCAGAACCTAAAGGTAAAAATGCAGGATTGTCAAATTCTTTTGCGTAAACTCACCAACTTACTGGAATATTTTTCATCCTTTTATATAAAAAAGTAAGTTGTTCTGGGATAGAAATAACTCCATTAAGTTGATGAGTTCATGCAAAAGAATTTGAAAATCCTGCATTTTTACCTTTAGGTTCTGAATTTACAGTATATATTTTAATATTTAAATTATAATAGTAATATATCTAAATATATTAAAAGAAATTATTTATAGTAAGCAAACACGTGAAATAATAAAATATGATTTAAAATGTGTTTATTTACTAGCTTGTCAAGTATGGGTTCATTTATTACATAGTTAAACAACAAGAACTGAATTTATCCACATCAAGTGGCCCACTCCACTTATGTTCTAAACAAGTAATTGTTTAGAAACTGAATTATCTTTCCCTTGTAATATGATTTGATAAATATATTTGATATGCTTGATCCGCGTCATAAGTACTAATTAGTAAAAGATACATGAAAATCATTAGTTTTTGTGGTGTGTGTCTATAGTGGCACTGAAATAATAAGGATCAGATGATGACTTTCAAGGTCCTATTTATGGCTTAAAAAAGCCAAAATACCAACAAGGATTCAAAATTATTTAAATAAAATTAATCTATTTGTAAGGGCCATCAAGTCACAATTTGCGTCAACCAGATTTGAACCCACACACCCTCCTGCCAAACAAAAACACGGCAGACTGTGCAAACCTGCTGGAGGAATTGAACCCCATTCAAACCACCAGGGAAGATGAAAACCAACTCTCAAAAGAGAAATTGGCTTAAATGTATTTTCCTCAGTGTAAAGTATGGAATCAATTAGGGCCAGTTCACTAATTGGCCCAGGGGGGCTAGCAGCCCCCAACGGTAGCAGAGCCACTAGCTTCAATGCTACAAATGAGCTGGGCAGGTCCCATCCCAAAATCAATGATATTTGCTGGGTTATTCAGCAAATCCAGTATCAACTGGAATTTCCGAATAACTTGGCAAATAAGCCAGTTCCAGCACAGCCCACCAGTTCCAAAGTTTCTGTTCCAGTCCAACAACCCAGTCCTGATCCCATTGCCACCTTACAGCCTACCTCAAAAATTAATTCAATTACACCTACTGATGTGATGAAACATCACCTATAGGAGGATGATCCAGAATCCACTTCCAATCAAATAAAGCCTGTTGAAGAAGAGTCCCAAGCCAATGCACCCCCACATCACCTGGAGTTTCCAATTATTTCATTGGTTCAGGAAGTGAAGAGAAACTACTCAGTAAAGAATATCCACCTGCAGACAACAATTCCCCTACCCATAGGCAAGTCCAAACTGCCAAGCAATCCCAGTCCCAAATGATTGAACTTGGTATAATTATCCACCAATTAGCTTCCAGAAATCTGGCTAATTTCAAGGTGAAACCAGATGAGCCAAACCAAGTTATCAGAGCTGCCCCCAGACATGAGTCAACCAACCAATCCAATGGCCCAGACCCAGTGAACTTCCCTTTCCCAACCCAGTCCAAGATTCTTGGGACCCTCTCCCCTGTTCTCAAGAATCCCTCCTCCTAACCCAAAGCACCTGTGACCAAAGGATGGACTAAAAGAGTTTGCCAAGAAGCTGTCAGTAGTCACTTCCAAGGAAGACCAGATGAGTGGTATAAAACCTACTTCCCTATAATCAAGTCAGACACAGACAACATTTATTAAGTGTATGGTCCATAGAGTAGTCTTTGCCTTTCTTCCCCATATTTTTTTATCACCTTGGACAATCCCAAATCAACCAGCTCAGTCACCAGAAATTCACCTAGTAGAACCAGCAAAACCCATAGAAATGGACTACCAGCCAGGGCCCAGCCCTGGACAGACCAGCAGCTTCCTTTCTCCCACCCTCCCCCTCCAATCCTGCAACCCTCTGCTGAGGATATTCTCTATGACCACAGAAGATACAGGATGGTCATCCTGACTATCCTTAGTCTTGCTGAGGTTGTAGTACCTCACCTTGGTGCTTACTGTCCTCTTGCAGCTGGCATGATGTACTTGTCCCACTCCTTTCCCTTCCTGTATTGGGCCTTGGTGTTGCAATACCCTGAAGGATGGACTCCAACTATGGCACCTTGGTATGGTACCACATCTGGCCATGACAATATTTCTATCTTTTTAATTTATTTATTTGTTAGCTCAACAGCCAATACAATATTCAGTGCATTATAATAAAAATATGTGTCCTCATATCTAGTATAATTAATTTTACTTAACTTTTGTATATATTCTTATATGTCTATAATACAATTCAACGTCACATCATTATATATAAATAATAATTATTGAGTCCTAATAGAAATATATAAAAAACCAAATAAAATCCAGAGCACTCATTTATCTGACTGGCTTGGAGTTTAGGGCTTTAGGGAGGAAGGATTCCAAGTGCTCATAGAAAGCTGCCACCACATCAGGTGGCATTGCAAATTGGCTGATCTCAAGAATTTTAAAGAAGTTCTCAGTGTCCTGAGGGAGGACTTTCTTCGCCTTATTCTTGATACAACCAAACAACTCCTCAATTGGATTCAGAAATGGAGAATATGGGTGAAGGAAGAGGAGTCTCATTGGACAATCAGTAAGCCAGTGGCTGGAGGTGTGGCTGTTTTTGTTGATGGGGGGAACTTGGACACAACCAGATCCACTGTGTGGAGCCCGACATTATCCAACACAACAATGTTGGTTGTGCCGCTGTGATTAATCCAGAGGTATTCCTTTATGGCTTAGAGAAAATTGAGAAAAGTCCTGCTATTGTGGGAACCCTTGATCATTTGATATTGGTCCAACCCGCAAGGACCCAGAAGCGTAACCATGGAATATGTCTTGTAAAAGACGGCTGCACAATGTGTTACATCATCCTTGGACCCCTTCTCAACCCACCCATACCTAGACCTGAGTGAGGAGGAAAACAAAAATTCATCAATGTAGAAGAAATGGACATTCCCAGTCTCCTTTAGGGCCAGATAAGTCTTGGCATAAATGTGTTGATCTTTGATGGTTTTTTCACTGTTTCAATTGTACAGAGAAATTCACAGTACTTTTGAAGAGAAGCTAAGATTGAACATGGTTTTATAAACAAGTGTTTTAGAAACAGAAAGCCCAAGCTCTGTGGCAAGCATTGATTGGACAGCAAGCGTGTCCAGGTGGCAATTCTTGGCTACCCACTGCTTGATTGCATTGATGTGCACAGGTTGAAGTAGTTTTGGCTGCCGCTTAGCCTTGACAGATTTGGAAATTTGCCCAGTGTTGCCATGCTTTTTGTTGATATTGCCAATATATCTGGCTGTGACACCAAATTGGGACGCAATATCCCAAACTGCCATTCCCCTGCTCAAGCAGTTGAGGAGAGCTTCACGCTCATTATACGTCAACTGATGCTGGGCCTTGGCAGGTACTGAAGCATCCTGTCTATCAGGCTCAGTACAGGGAATGGTGACCTTTGTGTAGAAGGTGGGATCACTCTTGTTTGCAGTGGTGCTGTCAATAGTGGAATACACAACAGGCACATATGGCTCCTCAGTTGTGGCCAATGGCTCATATGATGTATCAAAAATGTGAGGGCAGGAAGTGGCAACTCTTAGATCCAGAGTGAAGGGCCAGGTGACAACTGGGTACAAAGTGGAAGTGTAAATACCCTCATTGTTTCCTGTGACCTTGGTATGAGATACTTTGGTAGCAGGCCTTGAGAGTGGCTTCTGCCTAGGATTCAGGCTGGTTGTTCTGGCTTGTGACACAGGAGGTGGTTGACTGGCTGCTGGCACCTTGGGAGGCCTGTGTGTTGGCATTACTCCCCTTGATTTGTGTTATGGGTCTGTTCTTGGACCCTCTGGGATGCCCTCATGGACAGGCTGCCCCGCAGGCTGGTGCAGGAGCTGGTTGGAAATGCAATTGTTGATCCATAAAAATAAATTAAAAATATATATTTTAGATTAAATATGTATTTATTTAGATTTTTGGTTTAGTTGTGGGTATTTATTTTCTCTTGATTTATGTCATGAATGACATTTTAATACTTGTTATGAAAACCTGGGAATCAAACCTGGATCTCAGAAAGATCCTTGTTATGACCAGGTTAGACAGGAAGCCAGCCAGACTGCCAGTTGGGCCAAACCCAGGACTGCCAAAGATATCTTTCCCCAACCAGGAGAAACAGAAACCTTCCAACCTTCCAACCTCCCAAGTGTCAAGACTGAAGGTTCAAAATCAATCATGGAAACCCCGGAATTAAACCCCAACCCTCCAAAGGCTACTCAAGTCACACAAAATGGACAGAAATCTGCCAACTTGTTAATTTGCAGACCCAAGTTGGCAAATTACTCCAAGACCCACCAGACTCTTGAAGAAAATTCCCCAAATGGACATCAGATTGTATTAACCACATGTCACCAAAGACCCAGACCTATGCTGAAGTTATAGCTTGCCTAAAAGAGGTTAAAACAAGGCCTCCTGCCAGTCCTGCCAATGATCACCAGCTAATCCCAGCCCCCAGCCCAGAATGGGTAAAACAATTTGACTGCTCAGGTGATGTGGTGAACAGTAGCGGCGGAATGAAGCATAACCACTTCTGTTCATCAGAGCAAGCACAACTAGGATCTGCCGCCCGCAAAACCAGAAGCCAAGGACCAAGCCCTACCAGTGAATTGTCCCCAGACCTGAAGTCCGCAAAAAGCAAAGAAGCAAAGATCACATGGTATAAGAACTCTGGCAGTTAGGAGATGACCCCATCATCATTTTCAATAATAAAGTTTTATGAAACTTTGGTTTGAACAAATCTTACCTTATCTAGTCTTAGTGATTGTTCATCTCAACTCTGGCCAAGTAGACAATCAGGTAACCACCCCTCCAGAGACTAACCTGCTGACCTGCATCATGCACTATACTGTCCCCCTGGAGCCCCCTTTGGACCTGTGCATTTTACCAAATACCCGCCCAACCCCACCTACTTGGAGTACGGCTTGGAGACCATACTCATTGCTGAACCCTTGGAAAGATAATAGAGAGACTAAATACATAGGACACAAAGGAAAGAGGATCAAGGTGCCGCCCTTATTGTTCAAAGATAAGTACAATTACCTACCAGCCTACTTTGTCCCCATGACTCTGCCCTTAACCCCACAACCTGACTGCCCGATGGATCCCCCTACCGCTGTTGAGAACATATCCACTCAACTGTTTGGAGTATTCTACATTTATTTTGGGAATGGTAGACACTATTGATAAGGAGCGCCTTTTGGGGAAGCTTCAAATATGGAATTAAAAAAGAAGAGAAGTATATTTTATTGGATAATACTTTAGGCTTATATAGACTTGACTGTGACAGGGATTTAGTTGGATTGAACTTAGGGGTTGGTCATGTGCAAGGTGGGTTTGAGCCACTGGATACTTGGACAGCCAGGTGATATTGCTTGGTTACCGTTCTTGGCATGCTCAAATGGTATATTGAAAGGGGACCAAATTGGGCAATGGCTGGATGTTAAGTAGGTTGGCGGTAGCCAGAATGCTTGTACATCCAGACCCTCAACACCCCCCTTAAGGGGTTACTCTGGTGCATCAGGAGGGGGCTTTGTTTTCACAGCTGCTGCCTGATGCTCCTGGAGCTGTTTACTAGTTGGAACCAGTCTGGTTGAGTGCTCTCCTTTACTAAGGCGGAGACAGGTTCTGTGGTATTTCTTGATAATTGGGTTTTTGGCACCTTGGAATTTTACTAGTTAGGTGTTGTGCTCTGGTCTGTATTTGATGACTCTTCCTGGTCCCCAGTGTACTGAGTCTAGTTTCTTTCTGTTGCCAGCTAGAATCCAGATAGGGGAGTCAATGGGAAGTGGTTCCTCTGTGGAGGTTACCTTTTGTGTCTTGAGCCTCTTTATTTCTGCTATTTCAGCTTTGAGGCAGATGTGCTGTAGGTTTGGTGCTTGCTCTACTGTGGGAGGTTTCCCTGGGGAGATCTTTATGTAGGGCTGTTTGTTGCAGGTGATTATTTCTGGTTTGTAACCGTAGGTTAGCTCAAACATTGAATAGCCTGTTCCTTGGTTGGTGCGGACTTGGGATACTAGTAATGCATGTTTCACGTATAGTGGCCATGTGTCTTTGGCTTTGCCATCCATTATTTTCTCTAGGGTCCTGATAAGGCTGCCGTTGAGGCGTTCCACTCTGCTGTTGGCCTGTGGCCTGTATGGAGAGGTTGTGGAATGTTTAATGTTTTTGGATTTTAAATTGTTGTTTACTATGTGGCCTGATAGCTCTGTTGCTCCATCGGTTATGATGTAGTCTGGAGTGCCGTAGTTGGCTATGATCACTTTGTTAATGAAACGGTTGATGGTTTCTGCTTTATGGTCCTTTGTTGCCCAGCAGATGGGCCAGCGTGTGGCAAAGTTGATAGCTACAATTAAGAAACATTGGTTTGTTTTTGTTTCTGGGAAGGGCCCCACTACGTCTAGCCCCCAAACCTTGAATGGTTCAGGGTCTGGTACTGGGTTGACCGTTGGCTGAGGAGCCTTTGTACTGGTGTATTTCTTGCACACTGTGCACTTTTTCAGAGCATCAACTATATCTTGTTTGAGGTTGGGCTACCATACTATCTCTTTTAATGTGAGTTATAGGTTGTTAGTCTTTGTATGGCCTAGTAGGCGGTGATGTCTTAATATGGTGTCAGCTCTTTGTGCAAGTGGGATGTATGGGACATGTTTGTCATTAATAATTTGGTATACAGTGCCATTTGATACATGGAAATAATTTTTGTTCCTTACTAATGTATTGTGGGTCAGTTGGTGTGTTGCAGGGTCTTTCCCTTTGGTTTTATACTCAGTCTTGTACAGGTTTGGCCAGTCAGGGTCCAGGTGGTCTGGGTGATCCTCTCTGGGCTGGCATAGTCTAGAGAGAGCATCAGCTGTGACCAGCTCTGCCACCTTTTTGTATTGGATGTCCAAGTTAAGCTGTTCCAGCAAGTACATCCATTTGGCTTGTTGGCGTTCAAGTGTGTTCTGAGTTTTGAAATTAGATTAAGGATTTATGTTCAGTTAGTACTTGGACGTTTAAATGTCCTTCTAGATAACATCTCCATTTCTTGTATGTGTGGTATATTGCTAGCAATTCCTTATTGTGTATTGGGTATCTCTGCACAGTATTAGTTAGTTTTCTGCTTTTGTAGCATACTGGCAGGCAAGTCTTGCTTCCCTGGCTGGCAGATGCACAGGACTGCGCCAATGGCGGTGTTGCTGGCATCTAACTTGAGCTTGTAGCACCTGTTGAAATTAGGGTATTGCAAGATTGGTGCTTTGATCAAAGCTTGTTTTAATAATTGGAAATTCTCATCACATTCTGGAGTCCAGATAAATTTCTTTTTGGCATTACCCTTGGCTAAGTCATTGATTGGTGTGGTTAGTTTTCCACAGTCTTTGATGTATTTCCTTAGGTAAGCTACCATACCAAGAAAGCATCTAACTTGTTTAACGGAGGTGGGGTGTTGCATGTTATTTATGGCTTTAATTTTGTCTGGATCTGCTTTGATGCCACTGTCAGAGACAATGTGGCCCAAGAACAGTATTCCCTTTTCCATAAATTGGCACTTACTTGGTTTTGCATAAAGTTTGTGCTTTTCAAGTTGATTGAGTGTCTTGCAGACATGCGTGAGGTGTTCCTCTTTTTTTTGAGAATATGATGATATTGTCAAGGTAGCATAATGTATTTGAGAGACTGTTTAGTGCTTGGTTCACCATGGTGACAAAAATTGCAGGAGTGTTGGTCATCCCAAAGTTCATTACTCTACATTTGAAGGATCCAAATTGCGTGCAGAACACAGTTTTTGGTATGTCCTTTTCCTTTACTTCAACTTGGTTGTAACCTGAGGTGAGGTCAAATTTGGAGAAAAATTTGGCTCCTGAGAGTCTTGCAAACAGATCCTCTATGAGTGGAAGGGGATATTTATTCTTTACTGTGCTTGAATTTAGTGCTCTGTAGTTGGTTACTAGACGCAGAGTGCCTTCCTTTTTCTTTACAAAGAACACTGCTTCCCCCTATGGGGATTCAGACGGGCAAATGAAGCCTTTAGTTAAGTTATCCTCAATATGTTCTTTGAGGGTTTGTGTCTCCATGGGGGGAGAGTCTTTAGAGGGGTGCAGGTTTGGGCATGGCTTTTCATAGGTCAATGTCATGTTTGAACTCCTGTTTGGGGGGTAGCTCTGTGAGTTCTTCTTTGAATACATGGGCGTATTCATTTGGGAGTGCCACAAGTTCTGGGCATTGGATCTTTTGTGTTTGTATGTTATTGAACTCAGTGTACCTCATTATGTGGAGGGTACTATATTTGGTTAGATGTTCTGAGCCATCTTGGTTTATGACTTGGAAAAATACTGTGTCTCTTAGGATTAGGCTGTTTGGTTCTTTGAGGATGTTAAAATTGACTCCATTGCATTTGATGGTCATGGCTTTTGTTTTCCAACATACGCTGGGGTTCACTAAGGTGAACCAGTCCATGCATTCTATAATGTTGTAGCTTATGTTGTTCATGATGAGTCCTTTGATGGAAGTTTGTATGCCTTGGAGGTCAATTCTGAAGGGAGTTGTTTTGCCTTCAAGTAGAACCTTTGATTTATCTGCCATTCTGGCGCATTTGAAGTTGGATTTGACAACTGGTATTTTGTACTTGGTTACAAAAGATTTGCTAACCATAGTGGGTTGTGCACCAGAGTCAAATAAAATTTTATGTGTATGTGATTTTTAAGTGCATGGATAGACAAGAAGTTGTGAGCAATCTTTAATTTTTAAGTTCATAAAAAAAGGCTTGCAGGACATGGGGGATGCAAGCAGCAAAGTTTGTGCCTTGGTACAATTTTTTGTCAAGTTGGGGGGAGACAGGGGCACTTAAGCCTGTTCCCCCTCCTCTTTTCCCTGTTCCTCTGTTTTGAGACCTTTGAGGTCAGAGAATGTGGGATCAGATTCATAGCGGGTTGCTACTTCAGCATTGTTAACTTCAGCAGTGTCCTCTTTCTTGGGACAGGAGTAGTTTGCGCTTTGGCTGTGATTGCCATTGTTGTGATCAGAGTTACTGTTGTTATGGTTGGTATTTTGGAGTTTGTTGCCATTGGAGTTTTCTCTGCCATTGCTATTTGAGGAACAATTTCTGTTGTGTGCAGCATATTTCATGTTTGCGTGTTTTCTGCGCGCTTGGCTTCTGTAATGAGTGTGGGCATGGAGGTGTTAGCCTTTGGGCAGATGAGGGCAGCAACAGAGGGTTTCATTCTGTTGATGAATGATGCTCTGGTATGTACATTGTCAGCTTGTGCTGGGTTTTGGATTTTGCAATGTATTTCCTCAAATTTGTTGACGTAAGCTGCAATAGTGGTCTTCTGAGGAAGATCACTGAGCTGTATTGCAATGTCTTGGCAGGATTTGGTAGTGCGGAAATTGTGCATGATGTCTGCTTTAAACTCTTCCCAGTTTTTAAGCTGGTTGTCAGTTTGTGAGCCAACCCAGGTGGCAAACCAGTTAGCTGTGGACTTGTACAGGCGTTTGCTGGCTTCCTGGACCCATTTCTTGTGGGGGATGCGGCTGGCGTGGAGTTTAGCGGCTGAGTGGTCTAGCCAGTTGATGTCATTTTCTTTGTTTTTACCAAAGAACTTGTCAATATCAATGTATTTGGTGTTGATTACTTCACCTGTGATAGGTGGTTTTGTGTTTGTTTGTGGTTGAAGAGAGTGGCTGTATTGAATAATCTTGGTGCATGCTTTGGGCATGACCAGACCTTCAAATATGGTGCATCCACTAGGTATATCTTTGTTAATGTTGTGGGCGCAGAAGTACAGTTTTCTAGGTCTCCTGGGATGTGGCCTGGTTGAGTACGTGAGCAGAAGGTGGGCAGGTTTTGATCAGTCATTTTCTCTCTCATGGGCGTGGTTGGAAAACTGTAGCTGCTACCAGTGATAAGAAGCGCCTTTTGGGGAAGCTTCAAATATGGAATTAAGAAAGAAGAGAAGTATATTTTATTTGATAATACTTTAGACTTATATAGACTTGAGCTGTGGCAGGGATTTAGTTGGATTGAACCTAGGAGTTAGTCATGTGCAAGGTGAGTTTGAGCCACTGGATACTTGAACAGTCAGGTGATATTGCTTGGTTACCATTCTTGGTATGTCAAACAGTATATTGAAAGGGAACCAAATTAGGCAATGGCTGGATGTTAAGTAGGTTGGCAGTAGCCAGAATGCTTGTACATCCAGACCCTCAACACTATGGTGCCCAACTCTGGGCCCTGGTCTTTGCTTGGGTGATATTTATCCTATATTATCAAGTTAGCACCCATCCTATGGTGGGCATTACCCACTGGCCTGGCAGTATCCCGTCCAAAGTCACCTAATTCCTCTGTCAAGAATTTCTCTCCTGACTCCCTTTTAATTGTGGAAGAAGGTTCAGAAGATATGCAATTTAAGACTCCAAACAACAATACTCACAACCTTATTTTTGTTTTGAGCCCAAACCAGAGCAAGATTTGAACCCAGAACCCTAAAGATGAATGTAACATTAGTCAAGAAGCTTCTGGGATCTTTAAATTACCTTCTTATAACTATTCCTTTCAATTGGGTTTTGCTTTCAAAATGCCTTTCAAATTCAAAAAGGTTAATAAGAAGATTGAAGATGTCACTTACCGCTCAGCTTCCTATTGGCTGCGTAAAGCTAGCCTGACAATCAGAGACCCGCTTTCCTTGCTTTTAGAGATGGCTCTGCATATGAAGATAATAGATCTTCTTATCTTAACCCGCTTAATTAGAGATAATCTTGTGGCATCTTTGTGGCTCCTTCTTTTTCAACAAATATGGCTTACAATTATTAAGTTACAAGGTATATTCCACTTTAAACAGGTATGCCATAATGATATTCTCATGTAAATCCCCTCATTTCCCAAACTCCACTTATATACTTCAGCCTTGATTTAAAGGCTATTTGAGGGCCCAACTTTTATCCATTTCAATTGTTCCAACAATAAAGAATATTTCCTACCTTATCTTGTCACATCTATTTCTTAGTAACTCCATTTGAAGCTATGAAGGGAATTTATATCCTGATATGGTTTCTAGTCTCTCTTTTACAACTGTAAAAGGTCTTGAGAATCCCACTCCCACTATTGACTGGCAAATTCCTCTCCCAACAATGCTCATCAGAAGAAGTCCTTGGCCAATGAATGGTTCAAGTATCCCTCTGGTCATTGGGGAAGAAAGTTCCACTATGGCCACCATTTTACTCCTCCACCTGCTGAACCCTTGTTGGTACGGCCCCACACATCCTTCTATCTTTTGATGTACCTGGTAGGGTATTATCTTTTGGGTTGTTTCAGCTCCATGATGGGAGGGTTTGCATACTTGGGTCACTTAGGCCATCTTGCCATGATCACTGTGCCCATTAGTTCAGCCATTGCAGGGCTTAATTTAGGGGCCTTGGCTCACCAAATTGGGGGCTTGTTCCCTTCAAAGTGGTTCCCTGACATCCTCTGCCTATGTCTGACTTCCTGACAATTTAGCCTTGAATAGTAACAGAATTTCTATTTCCATGATTTGAAGTATACTGTAAATTCAGAACCTGAACGTAAAAATGTGGAATGTCAAATCCTTGGTCCAATTTCAAATTACTTTTGCAGGATGGCCTTTTTTAATTAAATTGAATTCTTTGCATTTTTATTTGGATTTTTAAAAATGCGGGAACTCATAGAAACTTTGCAAATTTCAAGCCAAACTGCATATTTCCAATGGACAGAATGAATTAACTGGAATCAGATTTGAAGTGTTCAATTCCATCAACCAGTTTCATTAAGTTTACTGTTTTTTGAAATTGTGGGATTGTCAAATCTATGAACCAAATTTCAAATCACTTTTGAATGCCACTAGTAAACTCAAATATTAATTGCGGGAACTGGAATCCAAATTGAATGTACAGTAAGCACACTAGGAAACACCAACCCAAATCAAGAAGATCCGCCATGACTAAAATCAAACTAAAAATTCAATCTCAATAACCATGTTTAGACATAAAAAGTTATTAAACTCTAAAATTATACAAACCCAGAAACTATACAATATTATACACTTCAAACCACGGATATAGAAATTCTGTTACTATTCAAGGCTAAATCAAGAGAAAGCAACTACCCACAACTAAACCAATAAATCCAAATAAATACATATTTAATCTAAAATTATTTTATTTTTATTTTTATGGACTGTCAATCACATTCTCAACCAGCTCCTGCACCAGCTCGCAGGGCAGCCTGTCCACAAGGGCATCCCAGAGGGTCCAAGAACAGACCCAGAACACAAATCAAGGGGAGTAATGCCAACACACAGGCCTCCCAAGGTGCCAGCGCCAGTCAACCACCTCCTGCATCCCAAGCCCGCTCAACCAGCCTGAATCCAAGACAGAATTTTGCTCTCAAGGCCTGCCACCAAAGTCTCCTACACCAGGGTCACCGGAAACACTGAGGTTACTTAAAACTCCACTGTGTACCCAGCCGTCACCTAGCCCCGCACTCTTGATCCAAGAGTTGGCACTTCCTGCCCCCGCGTCTTGGACACCACCTATGAGCCATTGGCCACAATTGAGGAGCCATATGCACCTGTGTTGTATGCCACCATTGACAGTGCAACCAAGCGTGATACCACCTTCTACACAAAGGTCCCCATCCCCTGTGTTGAGCCTGTCAGCCAGGATGCCGCGGCACCTGCCAAGGGCCAGCGTCAGTTGACAGATAGTGAGCGTGAAGCTCTCTTCAACTGCTTGAACAGGGAATCACAGTTCAGGATATTGCGTCCTGATTTGGTGTCACAGTCATATATTGGCAACATCAACAAAAAGTATAGCAAAACTGGGTGAATTGCCAAATCCACCAAGGCTAAGCAGCAGCCCAGCCTACTTCAGCCCACCCATCTCAAGGCAATCAGGCAGTGGGTGACCAAGGATTGCCACCTGGACACGCTTGTTGTCCAATCAATGCTGGCCACAGAGTTTGGGCTTTCTGTTTCTAAAACACTTGTTTACCAAGCAATGGTCAATTTGGGCTTCTCATGGAAGGTCCTTGGAGTTTCTCTGCACAATAGGGACAGCAAAAAAACAATGGAGGATCAACACATTTAGGCTGAGACTTATCTAACCCTTAAGGAGACTGACAATGTACCTTTCTTCTACATCAACAAATTGTTGTTTTCCTCCTCACTCAGGTCTAGGTATGGGTGGGTCAAGAAGGGGTCCAAGGATGGTGTAGCACATTGTGCAGCTGTCTGTTCCCAGACCTATTCCATGGTAGCACTTCTTGTTCCTTGCAGGTTGGATCAATACCAGATGATCAAGGGTTCTCATAATAGCGGGACATTCCTTGATTTTCTCCGAGCTGCGAAGGAATACCTCTGGATCAATTAAAGTGGCACAACCAACATTGTTGTGTTGGATAATGTTGAGCTCCACAAAGTGGATTGGGTTGTGTCTGAGTTTCCACCCATTGACAAGAATAGCCATTCCTCCAATCACTGCCTTGCTGATTGTCCAATGTGCTCTTCTTCCTCCCCCATATTCTCCATTCCTTAACCCAATTGAGGAGGTCTTTGGATGGATCAAGAATAAGGTGAAGAAAGGCCTCCCTCAGGACACCAAGGATCTATTCAATATTCTTGAGATTAGCCAATTTGCAATGCCACCCAATGTGATGGCAGCTTTCTATGAGCACTTGGAATCCTTCCTCCCAAAGCCCTTGCCTCTGAGCCAATCAGATAAATGGGCGCTCTGGGTTTTATTTGTTTTTATTTTTATATATTTATTTTTCTTTAGGACTCAAAAATTATTATTTATAAATAATGACATGACGTTGAATTGTATTATAGACATACAAGAATACATACAAAAGTTAAGTAAAATTAATTATACTAGATATGAGGGCACATTTTTATTATAATCCACCAAATAGCGTATTGACTGTATAGAAAAAATTAAAAAATTAAAAAATGATAGAAATAGATTAATTTTATTTAAATAATTGAGAACCCTTTTTAGTACCATTGACTTTTATTTTAAAAGCCACAGAGTTGACCTTGTGAGTCATCACCTGATCCTTAATATTTCAGTGCCACTATAGCCACACAACACAAAAACCAATGATTTTCATATATCTCTTACTAATTAGTACTTATGATGCAGGTCAAGAATATCAAATATATTTATCAAATAATATTACAAGGGAAGGTAATTCAAGTTCTAAACAATCACTTGTTTAGAACATAAGTGGAGCAGGACGTCTGTTACGGATAAATTCAGTTCTCAATGTTTAAATATGTAATATTGATTCATACTCAACAAACTAGTAAATAAAAACATTTTTAATTTTTTTATTATTTGACTTGTTTGCAACTATAAATAATGTTTTATGATATATTTAGATATATTACTATTATAATTTAAATATTAAAATTTCAATAATTAAAATAAAAAATTTTAAAAAAATAAAATTTAAGTTGCAAGGGAGGATGATTTATTAAGGGGATGCAAAATGCAAAGGGGGATGTGATTATTCTGGGGTATTATACCCTGAAATTATATTTTCTGCTAATGCATACAATTGGGACCACATACTCTTCTGTAAATGGTGACAACTCTGGCACCAATTGCTAGAGGGGTGGCGCTCAGCACCCTATTGGTGGCCAAGAGTCTTATAAAAGGCAGTTGCAAAAGTGAATTGATGAGGAGTTGGTTATCAGGAGGTATTATGTATTCATACAACAAAGCTAACATAAAACAGTTGTATAAGACATGCTCTACAGTTTGGTAGCCCTGCTGTGTCTTCATTTTATCCAGTGCCAGCTGGCAGACATCCATTTGAAGGGGGATGTCCTCTAGCTTCTTCATGTTGGCCTTCATAATGCAGTGTAGTACTACCCCAAGGTAAACAGCGAGATGCAGTTGCTGTGAGGTATAAATTTCTGCAAATTAGCAGAATTTCTTGTAGATAATAACTAATCAATTTGTATAGGATGTATTTGAAAAATTGATTAAAGGAGAGTTGGGCATTTTGGAGGCATCTGCCACCCATGCCTCTTCAAAAGATATGAATAAAGGTTTCATCTTATTGACTAAAAATACATTGCCTTTTTTATTTGATATTGATTTTATTAAGTTATTGAATATTGCAGCTTTTATGTTTTCTTGTGGAACTTAAAATTGACTTTTTTCCAGGTTTATTTCATATGTGTTCATAGTTGAAAATTGAAACTGTTCAAGGCATTCAAAGATATATTTGTAGAAATTCATGTTGACATTTATTTGGATATCCATCATTCCTTTGAAGTTGATACTTGTGCCTACTTCATAGGCTTCTCTGACCCAAGTTGAACTTCCTTCTGGTTTTTTAATTCCCTATTCATTTCTTCTTTTGTTGCAAAATTATTCATATTAATTTGAATTATTTTATTTAGTTTGTTTTTATTTATTTGCTTTACAGGGGCTACCAGTGATTGGTAACCCCCGTAAAACCAACTTGGCGTGAAAGCTGCCACTTCTGCGGCCTCATTCCCATCCCTAGTTATAGCTAAAGTAAATATAAGTAAAACATAAAAAAACTTACTGATTGTTTCCCCTGCGGCCCCCTCAGCCACAAGCGCCCCTTCAGCAAACTTCATGAGTGTTGGCTGCTCTTCATTTGTTTTTCTGGGCTTGATCTTCCTTATTTTCTGTGTTACTTGTGTTTCCTCTTGAGTTTTTATTAGTTGAATTTTCATTGTTTCTTGAGGAACTTCTGCTTCTTTAGTGTGTTTTGTTTTCATCTGTTTCCATTTGATCAGTTTCCTCTTCATTTGTGTTAAATTCCTTTGAGCTTTCATTTTCTTTAATCAATTTGATTTTTTTAGTATTCTTTCTGTTGGTTTTTGCAAATTCCCACAAGTTGTAACTTTCACTTTTGAAATCTAAATTCTTGAGTATTTCCTTTTGAAGATTTAAAACTATTTCCTTGTGTTCTTCATTGAAAATTGTTCCTAGGCTATTTTTTGCAGTTTTTTTTTCTGGACCAAAGCCCTTCCCTAATTTCTCAGCTGATTTACTTCAATTTCCCTTATTTCATGTTCAATCTCAACAACCTTTTGGAGGGCTGACTCTAATTTGTTGATGAGGCTGTAGATATTTGACATTTTGTTTAAATTATATCAAAAAACTGGTTTTTATAGTACTACCTTCAATGCATGAATATTTTTCATCTGCAACTGTGAAAAGGACATCATCAGAGATAGTGGGGGGGATGGGCGTGGTTTGGGAGTCAGGGTTGGAAGGCAGGTGGCTTGATGGGGGGTTGGGGAGGCAGGGTTGGTTGACTGGGAAGGGGCGGCAAGAGCTGATTGCTTCAATTGCTCAAATTCTTCTTCTGTCACATAAGTGGGCTTGACAAAACAGATGGATGGGCAAGGGGAAAGGAGGGAGTTCTTTATGGACTTATCACTGTCACTTGCATAGAAAATGACAAGATTTGATAGGTCCTGGGTAAATATGAACAGGAAAAGCTCATAACCCTTATCAATTTGGGTGCACAGTTCATTGTATGTGGAAGGCTTTAAGCACCTGAGAGTGGAACCAAAATTGTAGAGACATACCTCTGCAAGATACATGCCAGCGTGGTTGTAGGGGTAGGATCAACAGGTATGCCCTGCAGCCCTGATTTCTTGGGTTGCCCATTCCCGCTGCTCTATCTCGGCACTCAGTACAACTATGTACACAGCGTTTTGGGTAGCCCACTCCTCCAGCATGACCTTGAGCTCTGTCTGGTAGGCATGTCCATCTGCTGGGTTTTACAAATGGAAAGTAATGATTGACACACAATGAAGAAACTGTTAACAAAACCACAACAAATTGATAAAGTATTGGCCTGCGCTTGTAAACGTCAGATTGGATACACTTTTCTCCATAATCTTGGACGCTTGCAGAAATCTTGACATACAACAAGAAGATGATGACATTGTGCGTCCTCATTGCCCTCTCTTTGATAAAATTAATGATTGTTGCATTGTAGGGGTTGATATCCACCAAAGTGGGGCCACTGAGAACCTGATTGGATAAGATTCTGGCAATAACTACAACTCTGTGCATCCACAAATTCACTGTTCTCTTATTGGTGAAAATGCTGTGGAGTCCCAGTTAGAGACAGACCTGGATCAGGGACATCTGTGGATCACTCTCCATAATAGCCATCATGAGAGGGTGGGCTTTTTCACCTTCAGTCAAATTAAAGGCACCAGTTGGGGTCTTCTTGGAAGGGGGGGCCACAGTTGGCATGGGCTTCCAGGGTTGCAGTCACAGTAGACTTTGCAAAACTCATCACAGCCGCAATTTCCCCAAGGGAAATAAGCATCCCTTGCTTTTCAACCATTTCAAGAACAATCTCTGGGGTGATCAATTCTCTTCTGCATCTTGCAGACTGATTGGCTGGAGGAGGGATGTGTTCATTTTAGGAACTGGTCAATGCCATCTGATTGGCTGTTTTTAGATTCTGGGCTCTCTGGGTGACCCCGTGGCTCAAATGGCTGGTTCTGGATGACATTGTTGATACAGGATTTGGATTGGCAGCTGCCTGTGCATTATGGGCAAACAGGGCCATGCTGGAAGTTGCAGGATAAAAAACACACTCCTGGGTGGTGCTTGCAGAGGGGCCTGCAGGTTGGGAGTGGTCATAGACAGAGGCTTCACTGGTAAGAGACCCAGTGTAGCCCTGCATGATTTTGTCAAGGCCAGGGAACAGCTTGTTGACTTGGTTGTTATTGGAAAAAGAAATAATAAATTTTAATTAAAAAATTAAACTCAAAAAAGAGGAGTGTATATTTTAGCCTCTTTTATTGTTAAGTATGTTAATTTTGTGAATAGTAGGATCTAAATTTTAGCTGTCCTAAAAGGGAATAGAGTGATTTTTGGGAATCCCTTTAATTCCTAAAAGAATTAGCAAAAATCCACTCTAGATCCTTTGGCATCCTTTTTGAGACACCAATAAATTATATTTATTTCAAATTCACCTTTTTTTTGATTTGAAACTTGGTAACTGGACTTGATCATCCTGCAATTTCAGATTCATTATGTTTTACATGATGTCTATGATTTGTTTGAAATACAGGAAATCTCAAATTGTACATTATAATCCCGCCTTTCTGATTCATGTATCCCACATTTGTTTGTTGTGTTTTGTCTTTTGTTAGTTGAGTTATCTGCTCAAGAGATTCAAAATTTACCAATTTAAATAAACCAAAGAAAGTCAAATTGAATGGTTGATTTTATTAAATATTTTATTTTTCACTCAGCTGAGTTGCCTGCAAAATTGATTCAAAATTTGGACCAAGGATTTGACAATCCCGCGTTTTTATGTTCAGGTTCTGAATTTACAGTATCATAGAGTTTAAAATACTTTTCAGTTGGAGGTTCATGGGGCTTTTATAGTAGTGTTTTGGGGTGTTTGGTATATATGTTTTTTTGTTTTTATTTAATCAACCTTTTTGAAACTCAATTAATTCTGAAAAGCAATTGTCATTGTCAAAACAGCAGGCTCAGCCCACCAGCAAGGGTCTGAGTAAGTTGGTTTGTGACCTGCAACCCAACTATCCAGCTACTTAAAGCCAAACTAGGAAGTCAACTCAAATATCCAAATCCAACAACATGAACAAAAACGGATCCCTTGCGGTGGATACCTTGTTTTGGCGCTTGACTCATTATCAGGATCAAGCCACCCCATTCTCCATCCAACTGAGTGATCAACACAACCATGTTCCTGTTACAGTAGCTTTAAAAGCTATGGAGACAACCAAAAATATCTCAGATTTAAACAAAATGATTTCAAATTTGAACAAAATCCAAGTCACGCAAGATTCAAGATTCAAATAATTCAAATATTTTTGGTTAATAAATGAACTGTCAAACCAAAAACAAAATTTCACTAGCCCATTATATAAAATTATAGCAAATATCAAGTGGAGTTGTTTAAACCACAAACAAAAATAAACTGACACAACAAATGAGATGAATGGATGCTGTTCTGTAGTATATTATAATCCAACCAGGATTCATAGGAGGCACTGACAGAAGGACTAAAATGAAACAAAATTTGAAAAATCTAGAAGCAAGATTCAACAAGCACAAAACAAAATGAAGTCACACAAGATGTGTAGTATGAGCAGTGTCATGGCTCATACCAGAGTCCAACTGGACTCCCATAGGGGAGACAGGCTGGGCCTGGAAGGCCATGTATACAATAGACGCAATATGGACCAGGTAATTGACTGCAGTAGCTAGGGGGCGCCAACTCCCAGTATTGGGCACAACCTGGTTGGCCAGCCCCAATACTGTGATATAGACGCACCCCAACTTGCTGAAGTCCTGGGTAGGAGGCGCATTGGGCAGGGGGGGAGCAGCAGGAATCTCCTTCATTGCTGGTGGCAGATCCAGGTGATGGGGATGAAAATACTCCAGGTCAAGGGCGCAGGGCGGATTGACTGTGATGGTAGGAGTATAGCCAGGAGGATATGGGTAGGCAAGATTGTATTGTGTTGTGGATTCCCAAATAGATGCAAAGAGAATAATTAAATTGGAGCAAAAATAAACAATTCCTGCAATAAGATAATGGTTTCTGGACATAAACTTGCTTATTAAGATGTCAACAGTGAGGAGGGCTGCACCCCCTCACTACTTATACTTACTGGTAGTTTTGTGGCCTTTTGTGCCACCAGGGAACTGATGGCATCAAATTAAGTTGAACTTACAATTTCCAATGCAATTTGCATACTTGGGCCAGGGGGTGGGTGCTCATTGGTTGTTATAACATGAAACTTTCTTGAACTGCAGCATGCTAAGGTGCCACAGTTATTTATAGATTCTGCAAGAGATGGAGCACCTGATGTACCATTTCCCAATAATTAAAAGGCTCAAATTTGATAATAGAATTGAAGCCAGGGATTTGAGGCTTGTGTGCCTCTCAAATCCTGGGCCATTTGTTAATCAAAATGGGGGTTTTCTTGCTCTGGGAGATAATTGGTAGGGTTTCCCAAGCTGTGGGGGCTTTGCCTCTATGAAGTCCAGCTGATTTTCAAGGGCATTCTGGGCCCTGAAAAGCAGCCTAAAATAGAATTATAACAGTTTTAAAGCCAATTATCAGCTATCCAATTTAGGAACAGAGGCATTTTATTCATTTTCATGGATTCTTATCTGTGAATAATGGTTTTGAGAACCTTCCAATTATGGAACAATGATAATAATAAAAATAAATCATAAAATTTCAAATTTCTACTTTTAGTGATTTTATCCTAGGTTTTTTCCAATGTTTTTTAACAGCAATATCTTTGACAACACCAGCAGCCAAGCCAGCTTCAATGGAGGTGAGGCTCAGGGCATAGAGGCACCTGTTTATACCCAAGCCTTTGAGGCAGGTAACAAGGAAGCCAACCTATACCTGACCCCCGACCCCTATGGCTTTGACTTGTTCAATAGTCACGTAGTGTCTAGCTTGGCCCCTGCTCCTGTACCCACCCCTGCACAAGCTGCCCACCAACCAACCAGTCAGGATGGCGACCTTGATTTGGAACAACTTCCTTCCACCACCCAACCTGCTCCCCTACAGCCAATCAGGCTTCATCTCCCCCTTCCCAGCGCCCCAAACACAGAATAATTACTGCTCAGATTCTTCAGGAAATTTGTGGCGCTGAACTTGCAGGGTCTGTCCTGAGAACAGATTGCTAGCCAATTGCAATTTACCCAAGCCATCATAATGTGGGAGTTCAACAACCTAATAAACAAAGGGAATCTGATCAGGACAGCCAAGAGGCCCAAGAAGGCTCCCAAGTCACAAATCACTGAGGTGTACCTGATTATGCTTGACCTCTTTCAGCGGGACCCCAAGCTTTCCCTGACCCAGGTCCAGAAGCAACTTGCGCACCATGGCATTTGGGTGTCTGAGCTCATGGTGCAGCTCTGGATTCATGAAAAGGTGGCTTCAATACAGGTTCTTACTAATGTTGCTGGCAACCAATGGGATGGTGCTGAAGATTCCC
Organism: Entomophthora muscae; assembly: GCA_014839935.2. Lineage (NCBI taxonomy): Eukaryota > Fungi > Entomophthoromycota > Entomophthoromycetes > Entomophthorales > Entomophthoraceae > Entomophthora > Entomophthora muscae. The sequence continues at coordinate 57,609 of QTSX02005967.1, read as the reverse complement.
CTTATGAACCTGCCATCAAATCTATCCTGGTCTGATGCCTTACAAGTTTTTCAGATGATGTCATGTTTGTCTCCTATTATAAGCTATCAAAGGCTTTTGACTATTTTGGCGCCCAAGGAAGAGCCACCACCCAAAAAGGGAGGAAGAAGGGGACTTTCATTGGTGTGTTTCTGGCTGTTTCAGCCAAGATTTTTGTCTACTATCAGACAAACCCAGATTTCACCAATGGCTACAAGTACAGCATCATCCTCAGTGGATTACTCAACTACTGGGATAGCTTGAATTCCAAACACCGGGTTTTCTTGAGCCACCAGATGGAGGGTGGCTCCACTGCCCTCAAAGCCATCCAGAAACGCTGGCTCCAGGCCTCTGTGTACCCCGCCGGTCATGCAGACTTCCATCTGACTGATGTTGTGTTCTTTAATATTGGAGATACACTCTGGGAGCGCCGCCCTCAGGCTTTCAACATCCTCTATCTTGGGGTCCTTGACCACAATTCTCTCTTTGGTCACCAAATGGTGGCTGACTTGTTTGCACAAATGGTTTTCCACGTGAACATGGGCAACCAATCACACAAGGATAAGTGCCTCCCACCCCATTCCACAGCCACCTACCAGCCAATCAAGGCAATGACAGACAAGGAACATGACAAGCGGTATATGGTGGCCATCACGCAAAATCCTCCCACCCCTACACCTGCCACCACTACCCCCATCTTCCAGCCCCATCTTATCCCAGACCCTCCAGGCCAGCACCGCCTCTTTGTCTTCCTTCCCGCGCTATTCTGCCTACTAGGCATCACTCTCCCCTGCCCCAATAAACCCCCTGTTGCCAAACATTTTCTATTTATATTATCTTTATTTTAAATTTAATTGTTCATGTTCTCTTTGTTTATAGTTGGTTTTATTCTTTATGTTCAGCTTATTTCTATAAAATCATATATTTTCTATACCATGTATCTAGATCCAGAACACAGTTATTTTTAGCACCCAAACACTACCCTTTGTGAAAATATTAACAACAATTTGGTGGCTGTCAAAATTTGAATTAGAAAATTATAGGTTAATTGTGTTTAGATAAAGTTGTTACTGATCCAAATTCAAAATCTTAATGATAAACTTTAAGCCAAGCAGGAACCAAGTGATAAAGTAATTGTTTTGACATAAAGATTCATTAATAATTCTTTGATGCATGCACGCTAATTAATATGATTGGCTGGTTGTTTTACCATTGTGTGCTATTGACACTGTGGCAAGTTGTTGATGGACTAGTGCTAACCCATCAGCTGATTAAGCACTAGTCCATCAGCAACTTGCCACAGCGGCAATGGCAAACAATGGCAAAACAACCAGCCAATCATATTAATTAGCGCACATGCACAAAAGAATTATTGAATAACCCTTTATGTCACAACAATCACTTTATCACTTGGCTCCTGATTGGCTTAAAGTTTATCATTGAGGTTTTAAATTTGGATCAGTAATAACTTTATCTAAACACAATTAACCTATAATTTTCTAATTCAAATTTTGACAACCACCAAATTGTTGTTAATATTTTCACAAGGGGCAGTGTTTGGGTGCTAAAAATAATATGGTAATTAAGGAAACAATGCCAACACAAAGCAAATGACACATATTGAGTTGAGTGTAAAACATAAACAATGGGTAAAAAATGAGGTATTGGAGTAATGTGAAAACAAACAGGAATAAACAAAGAGGCAATAGTATCAGAATAATACAGATTTTATTGGGATGAAAGATATAAAAACATATGGAAAGGTTAGTAAAAAATCAATGAGAGAATTTGAGAAGCTTTTGAAGAATCTCAACTCTGCAATTGCAGAGATCAAAGAAATTGACCGCAAGGTCAAAGCAAGAGTTAAGTCTGCCATCCTTGAAGGAGACAAAATAGACAAGGTGCCCGCAAAGGCCCTTATGACCAAAATGCCCGACACCCCTGAGAAGACAATTGAGCACTTACTAAACATTCAGAAGAAGGTAGTTGAGGGCCTTCAATTCAAGTCCTATGCCCTCTCTGTGCTGTCTGTCTGGACGGATGACCCTGAGATGTATGCCCACCTCAAACCCGCAATTGCTCCAGGAAAGAGGGTACTGAATTGCATACTCAACTTCTTGCACCAAGAATGGCCAAGCCGGCCAAGGCTGCGGGCAAAGAGGAAACACACAAAGGTAACATAAAAAATAAAATTAATAAAAATTTGTAAATACTTACCTGTTTTTTTAGAGAACATAGACAGTAAAATATGTTGGGTCCTGTTCCTGTTTGTCCCTGCCACATTCTACACCAACTATGTCAATCATGTGTCTAGGCAGCTGTTTCTGTTCCCCCTGTTGTGCAGGAGCTTGAAGACAGAATCCACAGGTCCTTCCCAATGTCCAGGGAAGCATTGGCTGAGCTTACGCAGCTGAATGGGCATCTGAGTGGGCAGTTACTGCCTACTAGGATGCCCAACTGGTCCACCTGGACCTGGTATACCTCAATGGAGTTTACTGTGTAAACTCCATTGAGCTTGTTTGAGACGTCCTGGCAACGCTCTCATTCAAAAATATACCAGAGATGGGCCAGGCTCATGCAGCTGTTTGCTTCTGCTACCCCCTGGAGCACACCCTGTCTTACCTGTTGGAGAATTTTGGGCGCAAGGTGTTGAAATTGGCTGTTGCAGATGCAATAGCCATAAAGAAGACAAAAATCCTCCTCACTGACTTTGGGTTGGCCTGGAGAGCCAGTGAGACGGGGCTTCTTGCAGCCATGAAGCTGACCTTTGGTAAAACCAAGCACAAGAAAAAGATCAGCACAGTATACAATAAACTTTGTGAGTTTACAGAAGCCTTTGCTGGACAAAGGCTTCATCTTGTTGTTTACCTTGGGTATATTTTCTACTTTGGAATGAGCATCAGTGTTGAGGACCTAGACGGGGTCCTTCTTGGGATTGACAAGGCCTGGCTCTCCCTGGACAACAAGAAGGTCCCCCGGTACAACTTGGTTGACCATGTGATCCAGGATGCCCTGGTCCTGGCTGGAATTTAATGTTCTTCAGCCCTGCCAGAGAAGCTGCTGCTTCACTCCCACCTCAACATACTCCCTTTTACTAGCTGCTGAGAATATTTTAATAAGGGTGTGTCCATTGTCTTTGGTGTGGCAGTAGAGGTTGTGCACCACCTCCATTGCCGGGTGGGTACATATTGAAGGACTCATTATAGGCCCACCTAATAAAAATATCATTCCACATTTAAATTTACATTTGAATTTTAATCATTACTTTTTTATATTTAATTTTGCTAATTCTTATTTTAGCAAACAAGGTTTTCAAAATAAATCCCAGAGAAGGTTTTCAAAAAGCAAAAATATACACTAATGAAATATACCTCTAAGTTGTACATTAACCATTTAATTTTTTTTAATTTCATTTTTATATTTATTTATTAAGAGTGATATAAATGGGACATTATTTTTCTTGTTATGCCTAGGCGCCAGATTGGTTATTTTATAACTTAATCACATTATTCATATTCAAATTATTCAGAAAGAGTAAAATACAATCAATCCCAAATATTTAATTGATCTTGGGCTTGGGTGATTTTTAAAAAAATAATTCATTGATTTTATAATTGAAAATTGCAACTTATAGTACTACTGAAAATATCTTAAGTGCTACTACAAACCAAAAATATTTATGATGAGTTGCATGGGAGATTAATAGCAGCCCCAAAGCTATAAATGCTATTACTCTATCTTTGGCTCATCATAAATATTCTTAGTTTGTTTCAGAAAAAAAGGTTGTTGTTTTTGAAAGACTGATAACTCTATTTAAAATACACCCTCTGGTAAGCTGCCCTACTTCATGAACTTGCCCCAATACACTACTAGCATCTTCTGATATTTTTGTTTCTCTGGTATCATCACGTGATTTCAAATGATAATTTATCTCAGAATATTCTGAGAAGCTTTCAAATGTTAAAGGTGAAGTATATAACTTCCCATCTTTCATCAAATATGAAAGATTAATGTGCAGATTTTTAACTTCAAGCTCTCTTTTTATAGGTCTAAATTTCCTTTCATAAATATAAAAAAATGCTTTTTGGGAAACAATTGAACTATTTAAAGCTGAATTGTATAATTCTTTTCTTCTTTCTTCTTTCTCACAAATATTTTTTAGACCATTAATGTTGTTAATATAAAGTACATTTTCTTTTTCCTTTAAAATTTTTGATATTACACCAAAGTGACCATCAACAATGCTTTTTCCATGGCATTCAACAAAACGGTTATATTTTATAGAACCCTTAATATATTTAGGTGCCTCTTTAAATAAGTAATATAAAAATTCATATGATCTAAAATGATTTCCATTATCCGTCCATACTTTTATATTTTTTATTTTTTTAAATCTATCTAATTTAAGAAGACTTATTAGACATTCACCTGAAAATAAAGAATCATGTGATAATATTTGAGACAAAAAATCATGATATTCATATTTAATTTTATTGTTTTCTTTAAAAACTAAAGCAAACCCTAATAATGAGATTGGTTTTTTTGAATAAAAACAATTATTGGTCTCAGTTGGACCACCTCCAACCTTTAAGTTTTCTTTATAATCTATAACTACAACACAAGACTCATCATCTAGTTCATTAATATCTTTTTTATATTCACAATTTTGATGAACATAAAAGACTTGGTGCTGATTAATAGTCTTTAAGTCATTGTCTATAGATTCTGGTAATGGTAAGTTTTTACTTTCACATTCTTCCTTCTTTTTTCTAGTGAATTTTTTAAATTACAAATATTGCACATATTGGTTTGTTTTTTACTTTTTATTATATTTTTAGGGATTAATTTATAGTAAGTGGAAATTGAAACTGAAATTTCATTTTTTATTTTCATATTTTCATATTTTCATATATTTCTTTTTTTGTTTTAAGTAGAGAGTATTTAATTTCAGTTGAGTAATTACTCATATCTTTTTCTATATCTTTATAAATTTTTCAGTCACTTTTTTTGTAAACTGGCTTGTTTCAAAAGAATTTTCCAGCAATTTTTTAATTGTTTTTTTAGTTATTTCTTTTTTTAATGAATAGTTATTATTTTTTGGCTTTTTTTGTTTAAGCTTACATTTTTATTTTTATTTATTTTTCTTGAGTATTCAAACTCACTTTTGGTTATATTAAACCCCATATCATTAAGCTCTTTTAAAGAGTAACTGGAAGTAACCAGAGATTGCAAGGCTGGGAGATGTTTTTGGGGAGAAGATTTCATGAGATCCTTTAAGTTTTCAATAAACTCATTGCCTTTTTGATTTTGAATAGTTGGCAGGAACTGAGCTTTCCCAAATTCAGTTTGAGTAAGGAAGTGCTTGATGAAATTATCAAGATTATCACCAGCAATAAAGAGGAATGCCTTTTTTAACATTGCAATTCTCTCTCTTTTTGTTGAAGCTCCCAAGGGAAAAAAGGGTAGCATGGAAGAAGTAAATTTAACTGAGGACATGGTAGTATTTTGAATCTGTAATTAGGTCAGATCTCTGATGTGTGCCTTAATGATGGAGTAGTTATGATCAGAATGTGGCCTTTGAACGGGGTCTTTTGGATTAGAAGCTTTGTGGTACTTTAGCTCTTATATACCAAGCTAAATGACACCATTCTGAAAGAAATGGTGTGATAGCTTTTATTATAGTTTGAACTTGAATTTATGTTTGCAGAAATTAATTAAATACCCAGTTTTCATGCACAAGTGATATATGTGAAGCAGCTAAGCATTATTATTACATCATATCCTCTTTGTAATCAATGTAAATCAATTGAATGATGTATTCAGTTAATTGTAACTCTTCCGCATATTTTTAAAATGATAAAATATCAAAGAATTTCATTTAATGAATGCTTAATTTGAGGTTTGAAGCTCACTTGAACCTTAAAATCAATCTAAACAGTGATAAAAACATCCTAACTTCAAACTATCATAAAATCCTAGAGAATTGAGCTTTTTAAATAAAATAAAATGTGAAAATAAAGCTCTCAATCTTATCTTTAATTTAGTCAAATAAAAAACATTTGTTGTGTATTAAAAAACGAGTATTTATTAGCTTTGAAGTGATCTTCTTTTTATCATTAGATATAATCATATAATAAAATCTGGATTATGCTCTTTTAAATTACTTTTGCTTTAATATTGAGCATAGTATACATATTAAAATTTTTACACCAATAGAAAGATAAGATTCCTAGCTTCATTTTGATAGTTTACAGTGTGAAAAAATATTAATTTTTTATTGAGTTATTAATGTTTTAAATATAAAATGTTAATTAGTTACTTTTTCAAAATCGAACTGTGTTATGCTGCGACTTGAGCAGCATGTGCATTAGAAAATAGCCTAATCCCTAAAATAATGACCCATATGTACACCAAAAGTCAACTCACACTATTTTGTTTGTGAATCAATGTATTTTGTATTGTATTTTGTATTGTATTTTGAATAGGGTTGCTTTGTGTGTGAGCACTTCTTTGCTGTGTTGACCCATTTCGCCCATTAACGCCAAAAATCCCTATTAACAGAGTGTATATTTCAACCTGATAGTTGGATTTTTTTTCAAATCTGAAAACATTTTGTTTAAATCTGAGGTATTTTTGGTTGTTGCCATAGCTTTTAAAACTACTGTATAATTAAATAATCTTAATTAATTGCTGTACACAAATTAAGACTATTCTGTAAAAATAAGGTTTAATAGTATAATTGCAAATGTATAAGTTAGATATACTATATTAGAGATTAGGCCTTTAACTTTTAAGAGTTGCTTTATAAAAGCAAGATTGAAAAGGATGGGTAAAGCGGGTATAATAATTACACAACCAATACATGGGGTTTGTTGGTTGCTTATAGGTTGTTTTTTATTAAGGGATCCAGAAGTTGCATGGGAAAAGAAAGGGAAAATCACACAAAAATCATTAATGATGTTGCAGCATCTTTGATTTCTCCCTCTTGAGGAATTAACACCCCAAGTAAATCACAAAATGGCTCACAAAATGGTTCACCAGCCAGCCAGTAAACTGGTGGCACCATTATCAGTCAGCCATCTATGACGAGGATCTCTCAATCCAGATCCTAAATAGAACACAACTTGAATAAGCCTTGTGACCCAAGAGGAACATTACTCAGATAAGCCCAATGACCCCCATGATGTACATAGACAGTATGTGGCTTGTCATGATACTATATATTATTCTATATTCCTATCCAATAAAGTATCATTCTCTTCTTAAATCTTCTCCTTATTCTGTTTATTATACTTCCCAGAAGTATAAACTTGACACTATTTTAGTAGAGTTACAAAGGGGGAAATATTTGGAGACTAGATAATTATCTGTATTTGGAGATAGGGATTATATAGTTGCTGTGAATTGTTTCAAGAGGAACATGATTATGCAGATCATTCAGTTGGATGGTGAAGGGGGTGACTTGTTCCTGGTAAAGGGTCAGGCGTCAAATCAAGTCATCCACCAAATGGGATCATTGTTCGTTCATGTTGTTGCTTTTGGGAATTTGAGTCAACTTCCTTGTTTGGGACCAGGTCACAGGGAAGTTGGATTGCAGGCCACGAACCCGCTTAGTCAGAATCTTGTTGGTGGGTCAATCCTGCTGTTTTGACAAAGCCAAATTTATTCAATTGGGGACCAAAAAATATAGTGTTTTGGACCCTATCTTTAAGCTTTTTAATTAAATGCTTGTTAATTTTAAGATATTATTAATAATGTTAAAAGAGAATAAATCATATTCTTATATTTATAATGTAAAATATTGTTATTTTTGCCTTGTTAAATTTTAAATATATTTCAAAAATAAAAAATATTAATGTGAATTTGATACCAGCCTACTTTTATAAGAATTGATAGAAGTTTGGTTGTTTTTTATTGGAATTCATTTTATTCTTTTGGATTTCCTTTCATTTTCTTATGATAAAACAAAGCAAAAAAATTAGCCATGCGATAGAAAAAGACATGTGTAATATAAAAAAATCTTAAGTTTATTATATGCAAAACTAAGCTAATAAAAATAAAGCATAAAATTTTAAAAAAGGAGTTCCGTCATCCAATTTTCCATCAAAATTATAGAAAATCAGTTGATGGAACATCGTAAAGCCCCCTTTGAATGGCTCCGTATTAAGATGGCAGAAATTAAATCGACTTTTTGATTGGCAGAAAAATAATCGACGGAATATCATCCGCCAAGCGGGCAAGATAGTTTTAAGTTGAGCAGTTCAAAGGTTTAATGGAATGAAGGGGGATAATTAGCAGATGGTAATTCAAAACCAAGGCTGTTTGTTATAAGTTCTATTTTGTTTTATTAGTGATGCCTTAGCTAGCTGATTGTACAGTTTGATTTTGAGCGAGACTGGAATGATACACTTGAGCCATAGCTGAATTGGACTATGGGATCCTGGTTTAAATCGGGATGGCTTTTGAACATCAGAAGCTTGGCGGCATAGCTGAATGGCTCGCAATAGTTGGCCGACCATTTCGATGAAGTTTCAATGTAGCGAATAGCGCCTACACTCCGCGAGAATTCCCACGCCTGCAATTAGTTTTGACTTTGATAACTGTACCTGTGTGAAGGGAACTGAGTTTGGATAGGCACACCGCAGATCAGCCTTGCAGCCAACGACGATGACGTGCGTCCTGCGCGCAAACCGGGCAATGTCAGGGAGAAACCGCGTCTGTAGCTCGGTGAGAGTGTGGGGGTCGTTGACGGCAAAGCAGGCCAGCACAACTTTGGCACCCTTGAACGACAGGTGCTGGAAGGTGCGGTACTCGTCGCGGCCTTTGCGTTAGTTTGGCCGATGAGGACCTTACCTGAGGTATCACACACGGTCAGGTTGGCGATATCGGTGGGGGTCACCCTGACCTTGACGACCATCTCGTTAAACACCGCAGGCTCTGTTGACTAAATGTTAGCCAATAACATGGATCAGCTTACTATTTGTTGCTGCTGCCCTTGGCCAAACAGATTCAAAAGGGTGGTCTTGCCACAGCCCGAGCTGCCCACCATAAGGATCTTCTTTCTTGAAGCGGGAATTAGCTTGACATAGCTCTGGATTGGAATCCCGGGGGTCGTTGAGCTTCGTGTGGATGCTGCCATTTCTCTGCACCCTGGTTTCCGCTTCATTTAAGTATGGCCAACCTGGGGAGATGGATTTTATCCCCATTCGACAAAAATCCTATTTGCCTGTGCCCCATTTTATCAGCTGAGGATCAACTTACCCAGTTTAGGCTATTCCCATTCCCACATATTTTCCTAGTTTAAATCGAAAAGGGGACATGGAACCCTAAAGTCATTTCCGTCTCCTCCCTATTGGTAATGGATCAGTCTATCCCATCTCATAAAAGATGAAATAACATAAATTAAATCTTATCAACCACAATCCTTCCACTTGATCCAAAAATGGGGGTTCGATCAAGTGTATATAATCTAATGCGTTTAATTACATCCTTTCTTCATTGTGTCGCTCATGTAGTTTAATCAGAGCTCCCGAAAGCACTTCATCATTAGCCAAGTGAAGCCCTAAATTTTGCAAGAGTGGTAATTTTTATTGATTCAAAACATTATCAGCAACTTTATCTTGGCATAGAAAACATTGGTTACATATGAAAAAGTTAAGTCAAATATAGTTCTGAAAGTAGATGTTCCAATAATTTTAAAAACTTTATTATTGACATGTATGTACTTCTTGGAAGTAATTGAAACGAGATAAAGGGAAAATTAAGAAGAGGATAATACTTTATTTGGTAATAAGAAGATTATTATATAGTATCATGGTAAACCACATACTGTCCATGTATGTCATGGAAATCACATAGCTTATTCAAGTAGTGTTCCTCTTTAGATTCAAAATTTATGATCCTGATACTGTAAGAGAGGGGAGGTAAACTAACCAAGCTCGGCTCTACCCTGGGGGAAGGACCCATCAGTATGCCATCCAGTGAGTCACTGGGATGGCCATTCAAAAAGCGTCCACAAAGAGGAGGCAGGAGACAACTGGGGGAGGTAGGTGTTCACTCTCATCAACAGCAAACCTGACAATAGCCGCAAGGCATGCTCCAGTGCAGGGGAGTCCTACAAAGGGGGAGTCTCAGGAAATAGCATGTTGACAGGTGGCTCTATCAAGAGAGCTAGGGTCATAACAGAAGTGGGAGGTCAGGAAGATCTACCAGGGTAAATGCAAGCTCATCATTGGAGGCAAGGCTTTTCATCAAAGACTCCCTAACAGACAGCAAGCCATTATTCTGGACAGACAAATTTCACAGCACATATAGCAGTCTACTGGGGTTGTTTTTCATGGGAATGACAGAGTGAAAAAGGTGCCTCACAACTCTGAAGAGGTAGAATACAGTAGGAGAAGAACCAGAACCATTATAAGAAATAAAATCTCACAATAGGGAACGGCTTTTTTGAGAACCTCACAAAAATTTCAGATTCTAGAGGGACAGGGAAGAGAAAACCCAGAGGCAAAATCTGAGACCAGGGATGCTTCAAGTTCAAGACACAGTCACTGATAATTAGTAGTGTCAGGTACCAGGAGAATAATAAGGTGGACTTCAAGTTCAGCAAAAACAGATCAGAAGTTGGTTCTTGGTTTTTAACCACTGAAAAGATAACAAAAAGTTATTGTATAGATGAATAAATTAAAATTGATTTTAAACTTGAAAGCAAAAGCAAAATATGTAACTTAATTGTATTATAGATATATATTAAATTTATAACTGAAAGAAAAAGAAAGAGAAAAACATATAACTTAAGTATAGTATAAGTGTCAGGAATCCTCCTGAGGAAATTCCTGTAAAGTCACTTCCCCCTTTGGCCTTGGATAGGACAATCTTCCCACATTGCACCAAAAAATCTCCTCAGAAGCCAGCCAAGCCCCTCAACTCTCTTGAAGATTTAGCCCACACAGTTGACAAGAGATTTGTGTTGGCATACCCTTCTATAAGGGATTCTATCCCTTTCACAAACAATGTAACAAATCTTGGATCTCCTAGTGCAAAAGAAAAATTAGAAATTGCATTTTTAAATGCTAAAACTGAAAATATTAACAATAACAATTCAATTGAATTAATCAATTCAAATATACATTCAGAATCAATTAATGAATGTGCTTTCAAAAGTGAAAACAAAAGCAAGAGTGAAAGCTCTAACCAAATTGAAAATAAAAACTCTACTCTAAAATCCAAGATTCAAGATTCAAGGCCCAGATGATGGATCTGACAGCAATCACCATATAGGCCTTAAATTGAGCTCTGAAACTCCAAAATCAACCAATCAACCAATCAACCAAAAATTAAATGCTTAAACACAGACTTCCAATATTCAGGGGAACCACCTAGCTAATCACAGGACGCAAAAATTCCAAGCCAGAGAAATAGTTCTCATCTAGACCCAAAATACTATCCCCACCATAGTGCAGAAGTACACTGCAATGTAATATCCCATATTACTTCTTTTTCTTGCATTGCAGGCTGCAGCCTGCTGCGGACCTGCAAAGCAATACTTTCCAATCTATTATTGCAGGATCACCTGGTAACCACTATTTTCCCTCCTTCACTTGATCTCAGTATTTAAACTGAGAAACTTCCCCTTTCCAAATTGCTCCAATAATTTCTTATTCCTATCAAACCAATAAATCTATATTTTCAAAAACATCTAAAACTTGATTAGTAGATTCAAAAGGTTCCCCCTTCAACAGCATGAAGTTCATCTTCCTTATATGGGATTTTTGTGTGTTAATCAGTCATGGGCAAGCCAATGTGAACTTGGAAACTCCCAAACCAACTCCCACCAATAAATCAGAAGATTCAATTTGGTATTGTTTCAGTCCACACTGTTGCCATGCCCCATACATAGAAACAGCATGATTCCCTCCCTTATCCACCCCAAGGCCCCCTGGTTGGTCTTGGGGTATACCAGCGTCTATTATCTGTTAAACCACTTCACTCCCTTTCTGGGGATATTATGCTTATTTGGTCATCTCTTGCACATGTTAATGATAGGAATTCCAGTAGGGTCCACTCTAGTCAAATTCAACTTGGGAGCTCTTCTTCATTCTATTGGAGAAAGATTCCCAATGAGTGGATCACTGACACCTTCCCAGGCAGCAAATTTTGACGTTGGGAACTCTGTTCCTACTTGGGAGGAATCCCTGATTAATTTGGACTATTTTTTGGCTTGGGCTCAACCACACTTAAAATTAATTAGGTCTAAACAATCAGTCACACTACTGCCAAATCATTAAATTCCAACTTAACTGGAATGAATGGTGAGCTGCCCCATTCATTTAACCCCAGCCAATCAGAGTTGGAGTCGGAAATTGATGTAAACCCCTCCAGCTTGCTGGATCTGCCTGGAAAAAATTCTCTTGCTGCCAATCAAACCCGTGCCCCTGGGCCAGGTGACCTTGAATTTTGAATTCCATTCTTAAAGCAAGACAGGGGACTTTTGGTCCCCTGCTTGCTCATTCTTACAATTAAAGTTTGAACCATTCAACTTAAAATCTGGTAGTCTTTTGGGCCCCCTTTTTAGTTCCTTTTTATTTTATAAAGTGTTAGTATTGGTTCTCCTCTTCCTTACCTTTTTTTGTGCTTCTGGGCCTTGCTGTGTCTTTTTGAAGCCCCCATATACGTTGTTAGCTTTAACGTCAAGGCTTATTGCTTTTGCTTTAAAAGAAATCTGTTTGAACTTAAAATTAGTTGCTCAATCAATATAATTACCTATTTTAAGTTTGTTTTCATTCTTCTTTTGATTTCAATTGATTGCTGCTTTATATACGCTTTAAAGCTTTCAGGTTTGCTTTTGAAGTCCCTGTGCTCCGCGGTTGCTGTCCTCAATTCCCATTTGGCCTCAACAAAATTTCTTGCTTGTTCTTGCTGTTCCTTGACTATTTTCCTGAGGCATTAAATCAAAAAAAGACAAACTACAGTTGCTGTGTTCTGCTTAGACCCAAATAAAATGTTGGTGCCCCTTGTTAAGTTTGCTATTCTCACCCTGGCGCCAGCCTTTGTGAAAGAAATTTTGGGATAGTATGAAGCCGTTTCTAAGTGATGGGGAATTACCACCCAAATCCACATAGATTTAATGATTAACCACCAACGTGGCTTCAGATATCTTTTTGTAAAATTTCCAATTGTAATACTAGGATTAAGTAGAACAATTAAATCCTAACCAAAGTAGCCCAAGATAATGTTGTAACTGTGCTGTTTTAGCAGAGTTACATGGGGAAAAATATTTAGAAGATGAATAATAATCTTTATTGTGAGATAGTGATTATATAGTTCATGTGAATTAAAGATAACAGGAACATGATTGGTGATCACACAGCTGGATGGAAGAAGGGGGTGGCTTGATCCTGGTAATGAGTCAAGCGCCAAAACGAGGTATCCACCATAAAGGATCATCATCTGTTCATGTTGTTGGATTTGGTAATTTGAGTTGAATTCCTAGTCTGGCTTCAAGTGACCGGATAATCAGATTGCAGGTCACTAACCTGCTTGGTTAGAACCTTGCTGGCGGTTTGAGCCTGTGGTTTTGACAATAAATTGCCTGGGAAAGCATCAAAGTGTCTTCAGAATAAAATTCAGGACATTGGGAGGCAACATAATTTTCAGTTTCCAGAATGAGGGGGAGCTCCAAGATTGGCTGGCGTGAAATGAACATTGGGCGGCACCAACAAAAAAGTTCCAACTGCAGGGCCTCATCTTCCAGAAATGATTTGGTTGAGAATCAGATTGTACGGAATATAGCGTAACAACCCAACCACAGGATGCATTTTGAAAAGTAAATTAGAATAAGGGATAGATGATTTTTATTGAGTAAAATTTTAGGGAGGACTCAACTCTTAGAGTTGAAACAGTGAAAATTATTCAATATATATCAAAAATTGACTAAGCAATACCACCTGGATCCTGGACTCTGATTCCTTCCACATCATCAAGTAAGTATCTGGTCTATTTTGCAAATAACCCTTGTGTGACTAATTTCTGACAACCATGCTGATTAACAAACTTGTATTGGGTGACCCTCAAATTATGTCAATTTATCAACGTCAGTTTGCAATGAGGACTTGGTTTCAGCTGTGTCGCAGATCCTGAATGGATTAGACAAAAAGTTGTCCATCTAGAGATTAAGTGATGGAACAATCGCGCGGTTGCGCTATTGCATCCTGATTCTACTAGTGATAAAGACGTTTAAAACGCCCCTAAAACAGGTGTTCAATTTGCCTTTCAAACGCGCACAAGGCACGGGCTTCACTTCCAGGATTATAAATAGAACAACAAAGTTATTTATATCTACCTCCTTAAGAAAAGCCGCAAGAAAGCGGTTGTTCTCTTGCGCAAGACTTTTAGCTGTGTCAACTCATTCTCCTCCATTTGGGAAGTTCTTCTGTCTGTGCCTCCCTGCCTCTGGTGGAAATTCCCCCGCCTCACACTATATAAGTGTGATACTATCTAAATAAATACCATTTTTGTCTATACACCTTATTATTCTTCTGTCCTTCATAGGCTGCTACTATACCATCAACAGGTATAGTATTAAGAATTAAGGTCACTGACTAACTGTTTGTAGAAACTAGCAACCCTTTGCTGCAACTTTTACAACATTGGCGCACATGTCTTACAACACCAACAGCCCCCACCCCCGTGGTCCTTTCAATGAGGAGGGAGGAATGCCCCTGGCCCAGTCTCCTTCCACTGCTCCTCCTTACCACCAGGCACCAGCCTTTATTGCTGCTAATGCCTATGCTGGGGAAAGAGCAGGCGCTCCCTATGGCCTGCCCAACCTAAGCCAATTCATGCCAGAACATCAACACCCCCAAGCTATTGTTTTTGGTCAACCACTGCTCCTACAAGCCCCTGCCCCCTTGGAGATGGATGCCAACTCTTCACCTTCCAAGGACACCATCTGTAATGCCATACACGCCATAGATGCTGGTGCTGCTGGAAATGGTTCTTGCTCTGAACACCTGGCCATTCAGCAGCCTTCTGCTGAAAACGCCTTGGGTTGCTTTCAGAATCTCTCCCAGTTCAACCCTGACCAGCTCCGCCATGACCTCTGTACTGTTGAACATATCAAGGACTACCTACACCAATTTACCCATCCTGCCGTATGCCACAACCAAATACACCTGGGCCGCATCCAAAGCCTAGTGCATGACCAGGGAATACTGGTATCTAACCAACAGACATTCCTCCAGGCTCTGTACTCTGAGCTTGGCAATACTTTCACCACTGTCAATCAGTATCTTGCAAAAGTCACCAACGCCCAGAACACCATGCTCCACTAGGTTGATGCCATTCAAGCAGGTATAGCTAAGCTAGTTCCAGTGCATGTGGTACAGACCCTCACCCATCAGGGTGTAGACACCAATTGGATTAGTGTAGTTACAAACCAGGTGCTGGAGACTGGCCCCATAATTCAAAGCCTGACTCATGAGGTGGAAGTCTTAGCCCGCCGCCTTGCCACCATCCCCTTGTTCACCCCCACTTCTGCTGTCACTGACAACTCCCCTTCCAGCGCCCTTCTTGGTTGATACATCCTTGTGCTCTTTGATCACTACAAGAAGATGCAGACAGAATTGGTCCAGCAGAGTGCCAATCCTGCCTTCCTGTTTGATGGCTACCACACTGTGTCAGAACTTCAGGATAGTCTCAAACTCCGCCAATTGCATGACAGAGCCAACAGCCAGACCTAAGTCAGGAAGGACAAGGAAGTAATAGCCTTGCTCCAAGCTGAGCTTGCCACCCACAAAAAGCGCATCACCTCTCTGGAAGATAAATTGGATATCACCTGTCAGGAGAACAAAGTCTATCAAGATGAGCTGGACGAGCAACAACTTCTCCTGGACACCTTCCAGAGCCAATTGGATAGGATGGACAGTAAGATTATGGCCATCAACTTACAGGCTATGTCCATCAACTCCAAGAGTCACCACAGTCCACTGAGGTCCTCTAGCCCTGAGTTCTATCATAGCTACAAAAGCAACGAGGACCACACTTGGTTGGCTCCTAATGCTGTACAAGTATTAGAGCCAGTACTGGAGTCTGAGAATGACGTCCTGGCCACCCCTGAAGCTTCTGGAGCTGCTCAAAACAGAGAAGGTGAACGTGAAGCCCAGCAAGAGGAAAATTGTTGCCGCGCCTCTGAGGCTAGGTTTGCTGCCTCCACTCTCAGCTGTTCCCGTCTCACCCGCTCTCCAGTGAGGATCACACCTGCTCCCCTCCAACATGGCTCCAACAACTTCAAGCCCGTCAATCTACCCAAGTTTGACCACAAGAGCAATGTGGCCATGTTCTTACGTCTGTATCAGAACTCCATGTATGGCGCAGACAATGCCATGAGGGACTCCACAATCATCAACTGTCTGGATGCTGAGACTCAAACCATTATCTTGCCACGTCTCCCTAAGAATGACTGGACTTTTGCCAACGTCTCCAGAGCCTTGACAGAAGAATTTGGTAGCCAGGAAGCACTACTCATTGTAAGATGGACTTTGCTGACACCAAGTTAAAGGTGGGGGAAACCCTAAAATACTTCACTTCTAGGTTCTACCTTGAAGCTCAAACTCTGTTGTCTATGAGTGCAGTGCAGCTTATTGATGTGTAGTCAGCACTCCTTAATGCTGTACGTGTCAACCGGGAACTATCTCTGGCCCTTAAGTCAGGCATTTACAACGCTTGCACCGTACCAGATCTGATCTGCCTCCTACACACCTACAAGGAGGAGTTCAAAGTCCCTCTTCCTGAAGGCCGCCCTTGACAGCGATCTGAGCATAGACCCCGCATGGCTGTTGAGATGCCCAAGCCTTCCAACAAGGTTGGGCCTGCTCCAGTCAACAATGGCCCCTGTACTTGCTTCAAATGTGGTATGGCTGGCCACTTCTCTTGGGAATGTAGGAATCCACACCAAAATATCCATCATGTAGGCATGGAGGACACTGAGGAGGACTATGCCAAGGATGCTGATATTGAGGAGGACAGTGAGGATCAGTCAAAAAAGTACTAAGCAGCCAGGAAAAGGAGAAATCCTTGGCTGCCTTCATAATTTTGACACCCTCCTCTCCCCCTATACCACTGCCCCCTGACAAACCAGATCAGAAGCCTGCTGCCTTACCATCCTCTGGGACCAATCCTAAGGATGAACCCTCTCTGATTGACTTCAACTCCCAATCATTACATGAAGATGTGGAGTCTGACAGAGTTCAAAAGGACCTCCTTCATCAAGTCCTCACTGTTAACACACAAACTCATTAGACTACACTTTGCCCTGAGGTGGTTATCCCCTGAATAACTTAGAGAACAGTATCCCTACCCTATGCTGAACAACTGGCTCAACCAGGCGTTGAAGTCACTCATGAGGAGGACAGTGCTGAACAACTGGCCAAGCTGCTCCGCACAGTAAACGTCTCAGCACCGCTAGAATCCCTCAAGGAAGTAAGCCCAGCTGTGGAAGCTGCCATGGCTACCTTCCTGGAGAAGTTCAAGGGACTAAGCGTATACCAGATCTCAAAGATTGTGGAGATCAGAGAGGACCGCCAGGATTGCACCTATATCAACCTGGTAGTAAACAAGACTCATGTCTGGGCCATACTGGATACTGGTGCCCCTGGAAACATTATATCTTCTGGCTGGTTAAGAAGCTTAAGCTGGCACCAGACTTGGCCTACCATGAAGAGTTTGGTACTGCTGGGCCACAGATCACTAGAGCAAAAGGAGCCTACTCTTCTCTCCTTCTTTGCTTTGGGAAGCTAATGGTCACTGCTCCTGCTATAGTCCTGGAAAACAACAGCTATGAAATTCTTATTGAGACTAGCTTCATGGTTCAGTATGGTAATGTGACTAACCATGGAGACCATACATTTAGAATATTGGGCCATTCCATACCCATGTTCTATCATGGTGATTGCCTGTCTGACCTGCCCTTACGACGTCTGCACTACATCAATCTGAAGTACGTTAATGGAGAGCTTCCAGTTGCTTATACGCTGTGTAGTAAGAAGGTCATGGTGCTACCTCTCTCAATTGGGGAAGCCAAGGGTATTCCAGTCTACGCCTCCTGTAATGTGACTATCCCACCTGGCGCCCAGGTGATCCACAATACAGGCCTCTTGCTGGCTCTACCAGCTGGCACTCATGGAGAAATCTTTGGCATCCCTAATGCCTCCAGACTAGAACCATGGGTTGCACCAGGCATCCTCATGCCAAGTGAGAAGGAGGTACTCATACTCTTGGCCAACATGAGTCATGAAGCTATGGTTGTCTCCAAACACCAACTTCTGGCTTATATACAACTGGAAGAGCATTACAATCTGCAGGAGACTGCCCCCTTTGCGGACTTCTCTGAGTTGGGTCTACCCTGTGAGCAACTACTGGTGCTATTGATCATAAGCCACGACTCTCTATCTGGCCTCTCTGAAGAGCAGAAGGATCAAGCTATGGATCTCTTTTCCCAGTATAAAGATGTGTTTTCCAAGGATGATTATGACCTGGGCAAGGCTGCAGATGTTGCTCATCATATTGACACCCAAGGCAGTCCACCTATCTGCTCCAGATCTATACGGCGCAGTCAAGCCAATCATGGCGTGGCTAACAAAGAGCTTCAGAAGCTATTGGGATCTGGCTTACTGGTCCCCAGTAAAGGCCCTTGGGCTTCCCCTCTCCTGATTGTCAAAAAGAAGGATGGCAGCAACTGTGTGGTGATTGACTACCGTCAACTGAATGCTGTTACCAAGAATGATTCATATCCCCTCCCTTGTATTGACAATACCTTGGACCAACTGGGTGGCGCCAAGTTCTTCAGCGCCATGGACCTTATCAGTGGTTACTGGAAGATTGACCTACCCCCTGCTGATCAAGAAAAATGTGCAATCATCACTGACCAAGGGCTATTTCAACCCACAAGGATGACTCAAGGTCTGTCTAATGCCCCAGCTACCTTTCAACAGGCTATGGATGCAGTGATGAGCAACCTCAAACTCACCAGTGTCTTGGTCTACCTGGATGACATTAATGTATTCTCCCAAACCTTTAATGATCACCTATGACACTTGGAGGAAGTCTTCCAGAGGTTACTTGCAGCCAATCTCAAGCTCAAGCCACGCAAGTGCAACTTCTTCAAGGAGCACCTTGAGTTCCTGGGGTTCATCATTAGCCAAGATGGACTCCGCCCTGTACCTCTGAAGGTGGAAGCCATTGAGCAAATGCAGATCCCAGCCAATAAGCGAGACATGCAGGTCTTCCTGGGGATGATTGGGTACTACCGCTGCTTCATCCCCAACTTTGCATCCCTGGGTGACCCCCTTTTTCAGCTTCTCCAAGCTGATAATGAATTCTTCTGGAGCCCAGAGTGCCAATCTTCCTTCAATGCTCTCAAAGGAACACTGACTGCAGCCCCTGTGCTGGCCTACCCTGACTTTGCCAAGCCGTTTGTGGTTCATACAGATGCTAGTCTGACGGCAATTGGGGGTGTTCTCTCTCAACTGGACTCCAACGGACTTGAACGCCATGTTGGATACTGCTCATGTACGCTTAATGTTCATGAGAGGAACTACACTGTCATCAAACAAGAGTGTCTGGCTGTGATATACTCCTACCAACAGTTCAGAGTCTATCTCCATGGGGTACATTTCACAGTTGTAACAGACCAAGCCTCCTTGCAATGGCTGAAGACCCTCAAGGACCCCAAAGGACGTCTGGCGCGTTGGGCCATTAAACTTCAAGCTTATGACTACGAGATTATTCATTGAGCCAGGGCAGCCCATCAGAATTCTGACTGTCTCTCCCGCCTTCCCACTGTTGCCTTAGTATCCCCCATGGCTGACATTCTCTATGACAAGCTTATGGAGGATCCTTCTTTGTGAGGAGAGGAGCCAGTAGAGATACAGAGGGCTCTCAAGAAGTTAGCTGTAGATACCAAGGTCTCTAAGGGACAACTCCTGAAGCTTTATGGGGACTCTTGGCTACCCTACATACGCCCATCCCTACGCATGGACTCAGTGGTGACTGCTCACAAGACTACTGGCCATGGTGGCATACAGAAAATGTTAGCTCTGCTACAGCAGCACTGCTTCTGGGAAGGGATGCACACTGACATAGTGGATACGCTAGCCAACTGTCATGACTGCAACATCAAGAGGCCTAAGATTGCCAAGTTTCAAGACAGACTGGTACACCCTGGGTTTGCCTTCCACACTGTAGCCATTGACGTAGTGGGCCCCCTGCCAGCTACCAACAGTTGCAACAAGTTCATCATTGTGGCAGTTGACCATCTGACTAAATGGGTAGAGGCCAAGGCAATTCACAACCAATCTGCACTGGTGACAGCCACATTCATCCTGGAGAATATCATATACAAACATGGTTGCCCCCAGATCCTGCTGACAGACAATGGTACCAACTTCACCAGTTATATCATCCCCTGCCTCAACCAACTGATGGGAATTTTTGGGACACTATCCACTCCTTATCACCCACAGACAAATGGCATGGTAGAGCGCACTAATGGGAGCCTGGTCCAGATACTCCAGAAGCTCAGTCATCAACATGAGACTGAATGGGATACCTTCCTGCCTGCATCCACCTTTGAATACAACATTGGGTACCA
Source organism: Entomophthora muscae (assembly GCA_014839935.2). Taxonomy (NCBI): domain Eukaryota; kingdom Fungi; phylum Entomophthoromycota; class Entomophthoromycetes; order Entomophthorales; family Entomophthoraceae; genus Entomophthora; species Entomophthora muscae. Next base: position 36,944 of record QTSX02005967.1, on the reverse strand, counting down.
TCGGGCCACTGGCAAGCTGCCTTTCCAACTGCTCTATGGCTGGCAACCAGGACTTCCCCCTTTACTGTATTCCTTGGTAAAGCCCAACCTGGCTGTGTCCCCAGAGGCATACCTCAACAAGCTGGTTCAAACCCTTATTTGCTTGCAATCATAGGCCTAAACTGTAAACTTAAACCATAAGTTGCAGGACCTAGAACAAGCTGCATCTAAACGCCCCGCCTTACTCACTTACCTGGTAGGAGACTCAGTTTACTTCTTCAGCAATAGAGGGTACAGCCGCAAATCCAAACTTGCCTCCCTTTGGCAAAGTCCAGTTCAAGTTATCCAGAAGACCGGCCTTGACTCCTACACCCTTAAGGAGCCCCATTCTGGGCAATTAATCACTAGAGTACACAATCAGTATATGTGTGCTGCTCCTAGTGACCAAGAGTAAGCCCCAATGAGGACAATAACCTGAAAAAACAAAAACCTAATTAAAAAATTCCATGGGTTGTTGTCCTGTTTGTGATAGTGTTGCACCAAAGTATGAGGAATAAGAATAAAAGAACAAGGTGTTTATTGGAGACTGACAAGACTCTTCCAGTACCGCACCAACTGTTCTACCACCTGAATGACAGCCAAGAAACACAACTGGTTGCCTACAGATCCACAAAGCCGATGACCAAGGATTGGGCAACAAACCCCCACCAAGAAAGACACACAATTGACCCCAATGCCCACAGGAAAGGCGACCCCCAAGAAGATACAGTCCCACAGAAGACTCTCTCAAAGGGCATACTCTACTGGGACCTGACCACCCACCCCGTAGAATAAGGATAAGGCCCACTCAAGGAAGACCCCCATGCTCTCCTCCCGCTTGGTATCACAGTGGTTGGTTCCTCAAAGAACAAGGTTGCCAGCCATCACCATTGGCACCAGATGGGCAGTCCCCTCCACTGTGTATGACTTCAACACTTCCTGGAAGGCTCGCCAAAGATGTTGCTTAAAGTTTTCAGAGGTTTTCCAACTGACTGGTTGAGAGTTGGTAATCCCAGGTGTTGCCCAAGCGCAAAGGACTGACTTCACTATGTTGGATACTGTCCCCTGTTGCAAGACTGAAAGGCCTTGACCCTCAAATTGGAATTCCTTCAGCTGAGCCTCCAAGTATTCTTCTGCTGCCCACATGGAGAACCGCCAATGGATACTGTTACCTCTTTGCAACCCAGTTCCTGTCACCTCCCTGGGCTCACTCAAAGCTAGGAACAGTGCAGCAAACAATGGGTCTGTCCCCCCTAAGGCCAGCTGAGGCACCAGTAGCAGATCTAAGTGAACCCCCAAGTCCAGGTAGCTGCCATCCACATCATGCAGGACTACTTGCTTCCCTGCTGCCTTCATCACCTCCACTGGCCTGGTATGCTTGTGCCTCTTTGGAATTACCACTTGCATCTTCTTCAAGACTCTTCTAGAGATACTGTTCACCATAGCTGTCCCCTTGAGATACCAGTCATTTTTAAACCTGTTGTCTAATCCAGTGGAGGGAAATGTTGCAGATCCTGAATGGATTAGACAAAAAGTTGTCCATCTAGGGATTAAGCAATGGAACAATTGCGCAGTTGCGCTATTGCATCCTGGTTCTACTAGTGATAAAGACGTTTAAAGCGCCCCTAAAACAGGTGTTTGATTTGCCTTTCAAATGCGCACAAGGCATGGGCTTCACTTCTGGGATTATAAATAGAACAACAAAGTTATTTATATCTACCTCCTTAAGGAAAGGCGCAAGAAAGTGGTTGTTCTCTTGCGCAAGACTTTTAGCTGTGTCAACCCACTCTCCTCCATTTGGGAAGTTCTTCTGTCTGTGCCTTCCTGCCTCTGGTGGCAATTCCCCTGCCTCACACTATATAAGTGCAATACTATCTAAATAAATACCATTTTTGTCTATACACCTTATTATTCTTCTGTCCTTCATAGGCTGCCACTATACCATCAACAGGTATAGTATTAAGAATTAAGGTCACTGACTAACTGTTTGTAGAAACTAGCAACCCTTTTCTGCAACTTTTACAACAAGCTGGCAGACTGGAGCAGCCGTAATCCATTTTCAATTGACTGTTTAATTTAAATCTTTTAATTTGGTCAGTTTTTATAAAGATTTTCTGGCTTTTTGAGCCTTAATACTTGGGCAAATAATTCCTGGCATGATGGAACCTACTGTGACATTATCCTCCGCTTTAGCCCTGGGCACAATACCACCATCTGGGAGATGAGATAAGGAGACGTTTTTGTGGGCAGGCGGGAGTTTCATTGCGGTAAGGTGGATCAGGGTGGTCAATAGCAGTGGGATTGCGC
>QTSX02005967.1:0-34609 GCA_014839935.2 Entomophthora muscae | reverse complement strand
TGGAGCAGCCGTAATCCATTTTCAATTGACTGTTTAATTTAAATCTTTTAATTTGGTCAGTTTTTATAAAGATTTTCTGGCTTTTTGAGCCTTAATACTTGGGCAAATAATTCCTGGCATGATGGAACCTACTGTGACATTATCCTCCGCTTTAGCCCTGGGCACAATACCACCATCTGGGAGATGAGATAAGGAGACGTTTTTGTGGGCAGGCGGGAGTTTCATTGCGGTAAGGTGGATCAGGGTGGTCAATAGCAGTGGGATTGCGCTTGTAGAACTCTTGAATCATAACTGGGGAATTGGAACAATCATAGTGGGGAACCCATAAGTTTTTAGAATCAGGATAATCCTTTCAAGACACCAAATATTCTAAACAGTGTCAATTCTTATGGGAAGCCAGAATACAATTTAGCTCATACTCAGGTTCTCCTTCCACAAGAATGGTTTGGGAAGAGGGGGTCTCTGTTCCTTTGAAGGGGGTAATAAGACATTCATGAAAGGTGTGGAAAATCTTGAAAGCAGGAGGTAAATCTAGCCAATAGGCAGAGGGACCAATCTGATGTTCTACCTTGAAGGGACCAACTCAATTGGGACCTAATTTGAGACAGGAAACCTTAAGTTTCATATTGCAAGCATCAACCATGACTAAATCACCTTGCCTGTAAGTTAGACCTTCCTGGCGCTTGCAATCTGTGTATTCCTTGTAAGTTGTCACGGCAGCAGCAAGAGTAACTTGGAGCTCCTGATGGACCTGCTTCAATGCAGCGGCTTGATCAGTTGCAGCTTCCACGTTGCTAACCAAACAAGAACCTATGTTGGAAGAAGGATTGTAACCCACATTGGCATAAAATGGAAATATCTGGGTTGACGTGTGCGGGGTGTTATTATATGTGAACTCTGCCATGGGTAGATTATCACACCAGTCATCTTTTAGCGCATTGGTGTAGCAACATAGGTAGACCTTCAAACTTTGGTTTACCCTCTTTGTTTGTCCATTGGATTAGGGGTGGAAAGAAGTAGAGCATCACAATTTGATACCAAGGATTCCAGTAAAAGCTTCCCAGAACTGAGCAATAAATTGAGGACCCCAGTCACTTACAATCTCCATTGGGATGCCATGTAGAGAGAAGTTTCTGTTCACAAATAACCTAGCAGTTTCCACCAAATTAATTGTGGTTGAGCAAGGTACAAAGTGTGCCATCTTTGGAAAAAATCAACTACCACCATGATTGTGTTAAACCCATTGGAATAGGGAAGCTTGCCAATGAAATCCACCGACCAAGACGTCCAAGGGCCCGCAGCAGGCTGAAGTGGGACCAGTAAACCAGTAGTCTTATTCCAACTGGCCTTGGATTGAACACATACCAGACACTCATAAACAAAAGTGGCTACCTGCACTGTCAAATCTTTCCAGGAAAACTGGCGGCGGATTAGTTCCACTGTTTTGTTTTTCCCTGGGTGGCCTGCCGTTGGACAGGTATGATGAGCCTCCATGATTTTGTCCCAAATAGTTCCTTCTGGAATCCAAAAGCAACCTTGGTGATATAGAACTGGACCCATCTTATGATAGCCCTGTGGCTGGCTAACTGGGTTTGCACATGCTAGTTCCAATAGCCTATCATAGCCTTTGCACAGAGGCTGCAGAAACTTAACCTTGAAATATAAGTCTAGGTCTGCGCCCTTGGTTAAGGACATGGTGGCCAGCGTAGCAGGTGGAGGTAATAAAAAAGGAACCACCACCTTGTCTGGAATCATAGTATGTGTGTTAAACTTGGCGTCCATACTAGCATCTGGGAGATGGGAAGGGTTTCTGCTCAGCGCATCTGCCAAGTGATTATCAGATCCCTTAATGAACTTGTAGTGGAACTTGTATCTTGTCAAGTCACCATGCCATCTGGATTGGCAACCAGACAAAACCCTGGGTTGTCAATAATACAGAAGAGCTTTGTGGTCAGTCCTTACTACAAATGGGTGACGTGCCAACATGAGATGGTAATGCCAGTGCTTTAACAATTCCACAAATGCCAACAATTCCTTGTCATAAATCATATAATTGTGTTCACAAGTCTCCATCTTCCAAGAGAAATACCCTACAGGTCTCCCAATCCCATTGTCAGCAGTCTGCAACAACACACTAGCCAGAGCGTATTTAGAGGCATCTGTGAAAACCACAAAAGGAAGCTCAAGATCCACATGTCTCAACAAAGTCAAAGACAACAAAAGAGCCTTGGCTGCTGTGAACGTGTTTGCGCACTCAGGCGTCCAGACAAAAGTTATCTTCCAGATAGCTGAATACAAGGGGGCAGCCACTTATGACAAATGAGGGGTAAATTTCTTCAAGAACGTACAGGTACCCAAGAAACTACAGATTTGGGATACTGTCACAGGTGTAGCATACTCTCAAACCACAGCTTCTTTGTCAGGAGCAATGGTGTGGCCATCATCAAAGATAATATTACCCAGAAAGGTAACCTTACGTTTAAAGAATTCACGCTTACTCCTTTTAATGATCAAGTTGGCCTGAAGAGTGTGATCTAAAACTGCCAACAGGTGGGCCTTATGCGACTCCTCATCTGGAGAGAACACCAAGATATCATCTATATATACAATGGCACATACACCTAGGAGGTCCCCCAAGACTGAATCAATTAGCCACTGAAAGCAAGCCAGAGCATTCTTCAATCCAAAAGGCATTACCTGGAACTGGAAGATGCCCTTCTTGGTTCTGAATGCTGTTAACCATTCCATTCCTTCTGCAATCTTAATTTGATTGAAAGCATTCAACAGATCAAGTTTTGAGAATACCTTTGCCTTCTCAACACACCTAGAGATCTGTGCTTTGAGAGGTAAAGGATAAGGATCAGGAATTGTAATGTTGTTTGAATTCCCGTAGTCAACACAAGGACAAAGAGACCCATCAGCCTTTTGAACAAACAAAAATGGGGAGCAGATAGATGAAGCTTTTTTTAAAAAGTATCTCTTTGCCAACATGTCATGAGTCCACTCTTCCAAACATGCATCTTCCTTCAAGGTCAAAGGGTAAATAGGAGACATAATACAAATCAGATTAACAGTAACCTTAAAGTCAAAATCAAACTGAGTGTGCTTGGAAAGAACCTCGCCCCTAGTAGCATCAAATGCTGCGGACCAGGGTTGAAGACATGCTGGTAAATCCAAACTTACAGGTGTAAGAACAGGAACTAACTGGATTGTCTGTGAAACTTCTCTAATTCAGACATATCCAACAACAGTTAATGAATGGTAATACCTGAAGAGTGGTCCACTTATAGCTCATTTTCTTTTAGCAGGGTTGATACATTATGGTCCTGCCACCAGCCCACTCCTAAGATAATAGTATACATAAGAGTAGATCATATGGAGAACCTTGCTGTAAAGGATTGACCCACAACTACAAATGTCACTGGCTTCTTAAGTTGAAAAGAGAGAAATGTTTGACAGTTCCCACCCCTAACCAGCATTCCAGGATGATACTTGAGTTGCAAAAAATCTGTGGTCTCTACAATCATGAAATTCTCAGAAGTGCCAGTGTCCAGCAGAATTGCAGTTCAGAAGATAGTTTGACCGTTATCTATTCTACCATAAAATAAGAAGTAACCAGAAGTAGATTTATTTGCGGCAAATGTAGCAACCTTGGCGGGATCTTGCTTCTCTTCAGTAGCACAGACTGCGGCCAAGGAGACAGGGTGCTCCTGAAAATAATGCTTGATCATTTCTTGGACGGCATCAGGAGGGACAATCACAATCAATAGGAACAAGAGGTAACTCCTCGGACTTGACTACCAAAGACTTTGAGTGTACTACGTGCTGAAGCACAGCCAACAAACTCTTGGGGACGGCAACCACTGGAGTTTTGTTTACCTTGGTGGGTTTATTCAAGATATCCAATTGCAACTGAGAAGACACACAGGGAGAATGATCCTGACTCTGGCTGGATGAAGCCACCACAGAACAAGTACCAGAAAACCAGGAGTGTGCAGTGAGTTTATCCTTGATTTCCATAGTACCTTGTTTGTAAGTCAACAGATTTGAGACCAGAGAAAGAATATGTCTTACCAGGGCCTCAGTTGTAGTTAACAGGTAATCCCAAATGGCCAAATCCTGGGCAGTCTGTTCAACTGCTAACCACAACACTGAGAGTTTATTCACCTCAGGAACATTAATTGTACAGCAGTAGGCAAGAAACTGAGGAAGGAATATTGAGAGTGGAGTAGTACCCTGCTGGAAGGCGTACAATTTAAAATAAACTTTGAGCTGTTCAATAGATACACACAATTTTTTTAACAAAGGGTACAAAGATGCACTTTCAGTTAAAACATGTGGATTGTGCTCCACCGCAGACAACAACCATTCACAAGCATCCTCTGAAACCTTTGTCATCACATGGTAAACTTGCAATTTGTTACTTAGGCTAGAACTGGAATAGAATGATAAAGCTGACAATATTCATGCAAAATTTCATCAGTGGGTGGAGCAGGAAAATAATCTGGACACCAAAATGACATGAAGCGACAGAAATAAGAAACAGATGATCCAGTCTCAACAACTGTTACCAGAGATAGGAACCACAAATTAAAGAAGAGTCCAAACCAAAAACTCAGAAAGGAGCTGATGCAAATAAAAATGGTGAACACAGATATCTCAACGGAACAGGAGAAAAGAAACACAAATTCATGAAAACTGCTTCTAAAAACTCAGACATAGAAGAGTTGAGTAATGTGACAGAAATTGTGGGATAATAAGAAGCTGTCTCCATGTGGTGGGGAATCATCCACCAAATCCACATAGAGTTAATGATTAGCCACCAATGCAGATTCAGATACTATTTTGTGAAATTTCCAAATGAGATACTAGGGTTAAGTAAAATAATTAACCCCAACCAAAAAAGCCCTGGATAAATGAGCTGTGAGAGAATCAGAGTGTCTTAAGCTAAAAATCCAGGGCATTGAGATAGCCCAAGAGTTTCAAGTTTGAAAGTAGGAAGAAAAGCTTCAAGATTGACAGGCACTGAATTAACATTTGACAGTGACAACAACAAAGTGTCAACAGCAGGCCCCCATCTTCCCGTAATAATCTGGCTAAGGATTAAATTGTAGGGGATGTAGCATAAAAGGCCAACTACAGGATGCATTTAAAATAAAGATTAGACCAAGAGATAATTGATTTTATTGAGTAAATTTTTTGGAGGACTAAACTCTTAAGAGTTGAAACAGTGAAAATTATTCAATATAGATCAAAATTGACTAAGCAATACCACCTGGATCCTGGGCTTCTATTCCTTCCACATTGTCAAGTGAGTATCTAGTCCAGGTTGTAAAGAACCCTGGAGTGGCCCTCTTCTGATGATCATGCTGATAAATAAGCTCATATCTGGTGACCCTTAAATTATGTCAATTTATCAACATCAACTTACAGGGGGGATTGGACTCAACCAACAAAATGAAGCAGCTGTAACTCATTTTTGATCAACCGTTTGATTCAAGTCTGTTAAATCAGTCAGTTTTGTTAAATATTTTCTGGCTTTCTGAGTTTTCCTACTCAGCCAAATAATCCCTGGAATTATGGAACTTACTGTGACAGTATCCAGCGTCTTGAATCCATCCTGCACATGACCATCCTTATCTTTGATCTGACTTAAATCCCCACCACAGCACAAGCTATATAAGTCTAAAGTTTTAACCAATAAAATACACTTCTCTTCTTCTTAATTTCATATTTGAAGCTTCCCCAAAAGTTGCTCCTCATCAACAGCCTGGGGCCCAAAATGCGCCAAGCATATGTTCCAGAGCACCAAGGTTTAGCACCAGCACCCTTCATATCATCAACCAAGAGTAGTTCCCAGTACTAAGAATAATTTTTTTCTCAAACACTTATACAACCTATGTAATGAAGTGCTGGTGGAATGACAAGGAATATACTAATGTCAGTGAGAATCAAAGTGACCTGTTCAATATGGGAGTAAAAATGAATGTCAATCAAGTGTCATCCTTGAAGCCAATAGCCAAACCTGATGGCAAAACCTCAGTGAAAGACTCTAAGGAGATGGCCCAGCATCAGCAAATGCTGGACTCAGGTCATTTTTGCCACCTAATTGCTCAAATAATTTAACACAGAGACAATTATCTGCCAGACTGCTATGAGCCAATATATAACAAGGCCATTTCAACTTATTTATGGTGTATCAAATTGAGTTTAAAAGCCTCCCTTAAATTATTTGATTTCTTAGCTAAAATAGTTTAGCCCCCCATCAGCCAGTATAAATGATTTTATCTAAAACACCTTGTTAGCTATGGTACTTGATTGTGGTGAAGATTTGTCTGAAGAACTTGTGATCACATAAAAGATGACTATTTTTCTGGGTCTTTATTGGGTGGCAAAACAAAATTATGCCTAAACTGCCACTCATTATGTTCTAGGTATATTACCAAGAATTTTGGTCACTACAATACCTTGGCCAAGTCCATTTGCTGGTTAATGGTCATCCTGCCAATTGGGCTGCAAGTTAGTAGTTCCTGACTCTGTCAGCTGGCCCAAGAGTTAGTAGTCTTGTCAGGATTTTAGGTTGCTGACTAACTAACAATTTCAGCCAATTAACCCAGGCCAGCTGTCAATCACGCTTAGAGATGATTTCAACAATTAACACAGGCAATCAGGCCGCAAGATCAATTGATCAATGACCAAATCATATCCTGGCATTAACAAATTCCCTGTTCCTAATTAATTAATGGGACTTGTCTCAACTTTGGCGGAAGAGATTTGGTAGGTTCTCTTAGGGAAGAGAGTATCAGTTCCTTGTTTGAAGACTAAGGATGTCAATACACAGTTATGTGACTGTACGACAGTCACTGTTAAGTATTTAGCCAAATAAATACTCCAAAATATAAAGTTGCTCTGTTTTTGCTGTTTGTTTTATGTAGATAGGTTTGGCTGGAATTCTTCAGATAAAGATTCCTGAAAACTTAGTATCTATATTCAATAAAAGAACAGAAGGCAAGATTGGCCAAATCAATCTTGGAGACTAGGCATCTCAAAAACAATTTAATTAACTGGGAAGATTAATTAATAAATACATGGGAATATAAATAATGAGGATTTAATTATATTGGTTAATTGCCTTGACTGTGTCAAGAAGTTTGGTTAAGTTTAATTAAAAGTAAACCCCCAAATTTTGGGTTAAAAGCGCCGTTTTGGCAAATTCATTAGGTTAGAAGCGCCACCTGGGAAAATTGCTGGGCGCCGCAGTGGCGCCTGGTTTGAGTTTTAAAGTGTTTCAATGGGTTTTAAGGCAAAAAACCCATTAAATTTGAAGATAACTAAATAAAGGCAATGATGTCTATGGATTTAAGTTTAATCAGCTGGTTTCCAGTTGGAACATCAATAGCCAAGTTCTGGGATGTGTAATCCACAGGGTTTTGGCACTGGGAGCTAAGGAAGCTCCATGCCAAATTAATACATTGAGATGAATGGCGTCAGGTGACTCCTTCTCATTGTAGGTTAATTCTCATAGGCTGAGAATTACAGGGGATCTTTTAGGTAAAGATCTAGGTTTAGATGACTCAAATTTCATAGACCACGTGATATGAATCATAGGTTGATTCAGGAACTGGAGAAGTTTTCAGCTGAATATGCCCTTTATGATATATAAGCAAAAACAGCTAATTTTAAATAAAGACATATTGTCAATTTTGACACTTTCCCCTCAAACTACTTTTTAATTATCATGTCTTCTTTACTATCATTTGAAAGAGAGAAATTTAGGGTGCTTTTTGTGGAGACTGCTGCTGCTAGAAAGGAAGTCCCTACCAGTTCACTCAAGGAGGCTTGGGCAAGTTTGGAGGTCTCTAAGATAACACCTGAGGAATCTTTGGTAGAAGTGAAAGCGGCTTTTGAAGAACTATATTCCAACTATTTTGACAAAGAGGGAACCCTTGCACAAGGGAATTGAGTTTATGTATGGGACTCCTGGAACTTTCTGTTAGGATTCAATGAAATTTTACAACAGGTGAAAGACAGAGCCAATTGCAAAGTTGAGGCGTTAAGAAATAGGGAGGAAAAGAGTGTCAAAATTATGGCTCATTGGCGAGATGAAAATAAAGTATTATCTCACAAAATTGCCTCCCTGGAGGCAAGCTCCTTGAAGCTTTGTCACATGAAGGTAACAGTAATAAGAGTCAAGGGCAAGATAACATCAAGTTTGACTGGTTGGACCTGGATCTATCACAAGTTACTAACTTCAAAATACCTTTTTCTTATCTAGGCAGACCAAAACACAGTCTTAATATCTATAAACGCAGATAAACCTTAAGAAAGATTATATTTGAAGAGAGCAAGAGTTGAATCTTTATTATTGTTAGAAAAATATCCTTTTATGGGATTAGTATCACATGGGCTATTGACCCAAGAATCCTGGAGGCCGGACCAGCCTAAGTGTTGGGGGTTACTGAATAGTTTTTTCCTAAAAGGCATCTCATCCAATGCTCCATTACAGAGCTGCCATTATTGCATCCTTTCTGCTCCTGACCTTATCCCAAGGCAAGCGTGATGGCAGCTCTAATTCTGAGCCGCTATTGTGGCATTCTTCCTGAAAGCCAGTCCATCCATCCCATGTCCTATGGGTGAGATCAACTCCATTGTAGAGTATAATAAAATGAAATATGAAAATTCATAAAGGAGTTTTTGGGGTTCAACCCCAGTCAATGTAGGCAGAACTGGGTTAAACCATAGACTAACCACTATTGTGAATATGATATTTGATGTAAGTACCTAAAAGTGCATTACCAGCCAAGTTTTCAGCTCATATGGAGCACTTGTGTATTTTAGGGTTGTGCCGCTGCACCGCTGGATTGATCAAAGGTGGATACTTAATATGGATTGGATTCAGGGTAGATTGGTCTATTGATTTTGGGTTAGGAAAGATCATTCTTAATTTTTAGAGCAGTTTGGCCTTAGTGCCAACAAAATTGCTGGGGCATCAGAGTCCAAGCCAAGCATTAATTTATTCTGAGTATACTTTCCGGATTCCAAGCAATAAGATTGATGGCTGGATTGTCAAGTCAAAAAGCCAAGGATTTCACAACCTGAAATTATTTCTCATTAATTAGTTCCCTTTCTTAAGCACCTCAATATGCACCTCATAATAATTAATACTCCAAACTTTAAATATATCCTAGAACAGGAGGGCCATCACATGGAACATCATCTGCATTATGTCATGAAGAGTCCACATGGACTGGGCTGCCAGGCCAAACACTCTTAGATAAAAGGCCTGAACCTATTGTATTGGAGTAGCTCTGATTAGTGTAACAATTATCTTGTGAAGTAGTAGCCAACTGCTAACTAGCTAGCCCTGGATAGTGGCCCAGGCAGGTAGCTGAAAAGAGATTCAGCTGTGCGGCGTGTTTAGAACAAACACAGTAAGCCAAGGAAGTTGTCAAGAAAGCTTCCACTGAAATCTACCCAGAAAAGGCTGGGCATCCTGCTGTGTTACCTTGACCTACTAGGATGTAAGTGGGGCCAGAAATAACGTGGGCAGGCGTGCCACCTTAAGCCAGTCTGTTAGAATAAAAGACTGATGGTTCTGAACTGACTTGATTATTGATCCTAGCACAGTTTCCATAATTTTATCCTCTCATGGGCTTTATTAGCAGAGAAAAAGGTTATATTGCCATCATACAGTATAATTATCTATAGTAAAATATAGTGACAATAATTATGAACTTATATCCAGAAGTGGGAAGAACGTCCCAAATACTTTGAGCCTTGGGCCCTGTCAGACTTGCTACTTCTGATGACAGCAAAATATTCTGGGCTGCAGGTTACGCCAAAGCTACAGGTTCTCCTATACTTTCCTAATATTAGAAGACTTGGGATATTATCTGACAGATGATAAAATACCACAGTGCACAGATTTCTGACAGGGTGCGCAGGGGCTAGCGGGTTGGTTGATAGGTTGGCTGATAGTGTTATAAAAGGAGTCATTTTTTAATTTTAAAATTATTTTTAAAACTTGCATTTTTGTGGCAGTTTCCCCAATCAGGGGAAACTGCTGCCAATAATTGGATTGACTCCTTATCGGACATGTAGCAGATCTTAGTGTTTGTTACCTAGTATCAGGAATATTCCTGACAATCGGCCAGGAAATCTGTGACAAGATCCACGCTGCACCAGCACAGCCGATGGGTTGCTGCATAAATCTGGAAACAGTTATTGCACGCCCTTGCGGAGCTGACCGATCCATGACTTGCTGGCTTGTATTCTGGGGTTGTTTACTTCACAGATGTCAACCCCAAAAGGGCATCTGGCGCCATTTGCAAAAGCTATCAGGGGTTCCAATAAAAGGTTGCTTTTGCCCCACCTTGTGCTAAAAATCCTTCCTCAAAGTTCATTGTTGACCATAGTAATCTTCCAGTTTTGTCTACACCAAAAAATCTCGGTTGAATTGGCCAATTTCGTCTGCAAAGTTCGCAGCTTGATATGAGAGCACTGGTTGTAAAGATGACAAATTAAAACTGGGCTAAATTTATTTATCGGTTCGGGGAGAAATTTTGTGCCCCTGGAGCCTCAAAGATATTGGTATTCAAAAGAAATACATAAAATCCAGTTAGAAAATGAAATTTTGTGCTTATTAAAATTCAAATTTGACGTGCCATGTGGAACTTGCAGACTGCTTGCTGGTTTGAAGGAACCCTACCAATTAACGGTTTCAAGCATTGCTTGGAATAAACGCGTGACCGAAAGTGGGGGAAAATAATATTTTGATTCGATGTCAGGATCAATCCAAAACTCAAGGAGCCAAGTCAATATAGACTTTAAGTCGCTGGCTTGATAGCTCAAGATCTTTCTCCAGGACAGCTATTCTTTGGTAAGCCGATCGTTTCCATGATTAAAGGTAGTACATTAAGCAATTCCGTCTGGGACGTTAGGGATTGTTTCTTAAAAGTAGTTGAAATTTTCACCAGCTCAATCTATTTTTGCAGATATACTTTCTTTTATTTTGAATCTCCTCGGGGTTCTTTAACGGTGGGTTAGAAACGTCTTCCAACCAAAAAATCTCTTTAAAGGATGGACTTCTAATCTGTTTCTCTCTTTTGTTAATCCGAACCTCAAGGCACCTTGAAAGGCTTCCTATCAAGAATGGTGGATCAAATTAAGCTAATGATGCTTTTTAAACTTTAGATGATGTTATTTTTGGATCTTCCTTCCAAAAGCTATTATTTGACTGCTTATTTAAGGTTGCTATTTTTGACTCGTTTTAAGTGCATATTTGAAAACATCCTGAATCTTGTCCAAATTTAGACAGCTCAGATTTGATTAACTTTTTGCTCCTTAAAGTCTTTCTATACGCAATTAAAAACAGAATCGATGTCAGCTCACAAAGTTTCTTTGTCCAAGGCCTATGATGCTAGTATTTTCAAGGTTTAGGAAAATTGCAACTATTATGTCCTGTAATATAAACTTGGTTATCCTTTTTCTTTATGAAAGCCCAACAAGTGTAGTAAAGAGCATTACCTTTTGCCTAAAGGAAATCTAGTTTAGATAAATTGGCCAAGGGTAGCTTTACTACCAACCCCGTTTTTTGCGAAAAATGGGAGGCTAATATTTAAGAACACACTTTTCATGGCTTTTTATATTTCCCCAGGATGCCATTAAGGAGTCTACTTCTGATAAATGAGTGCATTGCGCGAGGGGTTTCTTTAAATTTCTATCAAGCTTTATCTATCCAAAACACTCATGGCGCTTTTAGGATGATAAATGGCAGCCTCTAATTCGCTTTATCAACGACTCTTGGAGAAGCTTCTCTCCTCAGGATCTTATGCAAAGGCCTTGTCACAACTCAATAACGGTAACTTGCCAATCGATTGTCTGCTGGATATGGAGCAGAGCCTTGAAGAACTTCTCACAAGATCTAGTTTACCACTAAATCACATACGGCTAAGAGTTGGGTTCGTTGGGATGCCTGCTCCAACTTTACACGGCTCTAGCTCAGTGGACGAGGGAACTGGCCAACAGGGACTTCCCGAAAGCAGCTTTGAGGCCGATAGCACTTGCCTGGAAGAATTAGACGATGGGGATCTCGAGCAGCTAATAAAGATACTGGGAATCCTTTCTACTGTTAAATACTCTTCAAACCCCAAAAGGATCAACTTATTCACTGCTGGTACCACCATCAACTATAGACACCTCCACCAGTTCCTATTTGATCTATTGTATACGCTTTGCCATGACACTGCGCCCCCATCACCAGACTCTCTTTTGACGCTGTTTCGCACCATCCTGGCATATCTATTCATGGTAGCTACACCTGGCAGCAAGGAACATGACCTTGTTTCAGCATATGCCATCAACTGGATATTATCTCTGCTCAAAGATTCACTTGGTGCCCTAACGCCCGAAAGCCAACCCGCCATTGACTGCATTCAAATGTGTCTTGTTCTGCTAGTGAAGGTTATTCTAGATCATTCAGTACTGCATGCTCTGGGACCCGACCTTATCAATTTTCTTGGGCTCTTGAGCGCAGCTGATCCACTAGGACCCGACTTCCCACTTGCCACAAGTGCTTACGAGTGCATAGCTTTAGTTTTAGAAAGCTCCTATTTTGCGCTTCGAGACATTTACCCTCACGTTCTGAAGTGGCTCTGCTTCAGTATGCGCAAACCACCCCAGTCGCAGTTGGCCATTCTATTCCTTTGCCGGAGTCTGGACTACTTGATTCCGAATGGATGCATAGATCTGCTGATGTGCTTTTTCAAGAACGTCACAACTGAATTCGTCGACAAGGCTCCCATCAGAGCGTCCATCGCCACCAACCTCGCTAAAATACTGGCTTCACTTGACTACTCCGAAGCACAGCACATCCTGGAGAATCTGCTCAAGGATTGCATACAGGCTGCGTTGGCTCCAACCAGAGCCCTTACGGTGGAGATCTTTGAGGCGTGGATCAACGCTCTCTTCCATTCTCGCCCTGATCATGTTTCATCCAAGGTTTCTTCGTACACGCCTCAAGAGCTTCAGGATCTATCGGTTGCGCTTTTGGACTTGATTGCCGGGAGGCTGCTGGATCAAACTTTGATGGTGCGTTCACGGGCCTTGACTGCCTACCTGGCCGCTGTGAAGAAGATCCAGCGAAGAGCAAGGCGACCCAACCCTCCAAATGATATTGCCACTCGACTTATGCAACGACTTGAATCCTCTTCCGATGAACGGTTCGCCAATGTGCTGGCACGATGCAGCGGTGATCTCAACTTCCATGTTCGTCAGTTGGCAATTCAACTGTTTAGCTTTTTCCTTAACTTACATTTGGTCTCTGATCCCTCTGCTTACGAGTCCTTCTTGGGCTCGACGCTGGCCGCTTATATCCAACAATGCCAAGATCCTAACTGGAGAGTAAGGAAGTCTTGCATCTCGTGCATGGCGCAATCCTTAAGCACTGCGTTTGATTTAGTGAACGCAGGCTCTGTTCCCCGTGTCTTTGGGGCACTATGGGACTTGTGGGTAGAGTATGCTTTACCCACTATGTTTGACCCCGAAAAGGAGGTGGTCGAGGTCACGCTGTGGGCCACTGTGGAGTTCCTGCAGAGGCTCAGCGGAAATGCCATCTTTTCGGTGGCTTTAGCACGCCCCTTTCCTGAACTTTCCCTCAAGGGGCTAAGGCAGATCTTCTTTCTGCTAGCGGAAAGAGATGCCGTTCAACGAAACATCAACACTGAGCCTGAAAAGCTACCCACACAAACGTCTCTCCTGAAATGCCTCCAATTTATAAACTTCATCTTTTCCGAGGGGAATGGTTGTCCCGGGCATTGGCAACTTGCCGCCGCTATCTCATCCCACGCTCAGCTCAGCACCGAAGTAATGGAGGCGATTTTACCGCATCTTGTCCAAATCTGGCTCCAGGCGAAAGACAATCATACCGTCAGCGATTGGATTCTGGTGGGTAGCTCTATTCTGAATATATTTTATAATTGGGGTGATCTCAGTTTACCCCACTCCTTTCTGTTTGAGATTGGGGATTACCTGCTTAAACTGGAAGCACCGCTTCAATGGATCTCCCCCATGCTGCGGCTTCTTCAAAGGCTGGGGATGCCGAAATGGCCTACTCTGCCCAATAAAAAAGTTGAATCGTTCGAGGACTTTGCTGGTGCACTGATGACTTTCTGTTGCAAGGTCTGCCAGCGGATAGCTGATGAGTTGGACAAGGACGATGCTTCTACGCTTGAGGGTTCTTTTTTAACGGCGGTGTCTACTGCTGCCTTCACCGTTGGAGATTTATGCCTGGTCTCTCCTACCACCCCAGTCGATGAGGCTTTCAAGGTTCTTCTTACTCTAATTGGACAGGTCCGCCGCAACTGCACCTCCTCGTTCTTGTTCCCTGATACTGTACGTGCCCTTGCATTCATTTCGATAGGGAAGTTGGGCCTTATTCACGAACACTTTGCCAAGCAGCTTATCCCGGCAGTAGCTTCAGAACTGGATCTGCAGCCGCTTGTTGCTCAGCGGGCCCAGAAGATTTCGGTGCACGAGGTGTTTAGCTTAGAGTCGCAGGCGGTTGCTTTGGTTCAGCATAGTGCCCTGGTGGTGTTTGCTGATTTGTGTCTTCGCTATACCAGCGCCACCGACAATTATTTGGCACTCATTGCCAACTGCCTGCGTCACCCCCATGCCGCTATGCGCCAGAAGTCTTTTCTGATGTTTACCCGTCTTCTGCGCAATGATTTTATCAAGTGGCGCGGGCATCTGGCGTTCAAGTTCATTGTTTCACTTGTGACTGAATGCGATGTCTTTGTCCGAGAGTTTGCCTACTACTGCTTCATCCACGTTCTTCTCGTCAAGACACCGTCTTTGCTCCTAGACAAGCTTATTGGCCTCATACTGTTTATCAATGGGCATCATCCGCCCAAGAATGCGCTCCATCTTCCTCCCACTGAGGAAGAAAGTCTTCTTTTCACATTCCCTGGCGGCCACGAAGTTCGTCGCCGGTTCCGTCATCGCTGCTATAAGTTTGTGCTGGAACACTTGACTGCTGAGCAGCGGTTCCGGGCCACCGACATCATTTGCCGCCAGCTGCTCGCTCCCGCAGCCGAGGGCGCTATAGACATCAGAACACCCCTGGGCAAAAATGTCTTGGAAGATGCTCTACACATCTTAGGTTCCAAAGAGATTCGGATTTCAGTCCCAATGGCCAAGCCTGACGACACTGAATTGGACTCCCAGTCCCAGCAGCGGGTAAAGCTCCTTTCGAGTATCAATCTGCACCACGCTGTCGTCAATATCATCCCTACTGTCCTTCATCTCAAGTCCACTCTTGAGCGGCATCGTTCCCCTCTGCAGGGTACACTCATGGAGTGCTTTGGAAGGATAGTCGTCAACTATCGCATCGATACCGATTCCCTCCTTGCGACGGTGGATGCCAAGCACATCGAAGAGCTTCGTTACGACCTCACTAGACTCCACCAAGACGTTGCCAACAAGAAGCAGCGCACGGAATCTCGGCTCACCTTGAACCAATCCAACATGGGTCTCTTGCCTGGTTCTCGTGTGAAATCCAAGACTCCAACGCCTTCGATGTCCCCCCCTACAGAGCACTTCCCCACATTAATTACACCCTCCCCTCCAGCTTGCCACACACCCCTCCAAGCCAAAACCCCACCAATAGATCCGTCTGCTATAATTACGTCAACCCCCCCTGTTTTCTAGACCACTTCGCTTATCTCCCTCGCCCCAACCAAAGGCCCGGCGTAACCCCCGACGTGCGACGCAGTGGACACCCGGTCGAGTTGTTGCTGGGCTTGAGAATCTTAACAACGGTAAGCGTATTTCTCAATGACTCATCCCCCAGACATCGACAGCTACCTCACGGATGTTGGCTCTCCCATCTCTGGAAATGGACCGGCCTCTCCCTTCTGGGTTACTTTGGACGATTTCGAACTCCCGCCCCACCCAAGCCCAGCGATTCAGCTTTCGAAGCGGGCGTGGGCCAATCTCCCTGGGAACTTCCAATCGGGGCTTCATCGCGAGGAAATAGATGCCGATGATCTACTGCAGCGTGTTCCCTGTCCCACCACCCCTCGCAAAAGAGGATAGCCTTTGCGAATAGCATAACTGGAATACCATCTGTTTATTAAATTCTTACTTGAACAGTTGAGATAAGTAAAACTAGCTTGAATACGTTACTCCCCGGTTCCAACCAATCCCTATCGACTGTTCTACCTCGAACTAGTTATCATTGCAAAAGCAGCTTCAAAGAATACCACTTCAATTAAATAACATACCACTGCTACTGAACATTTATAGGCCGGTCAGCATAACCAAACAACAGTCCTACAACTCGAAGGATAACAATCCAATATCAGACCTCATCCTTGGCCCATCCAAATTAAACGTATCATCATGCAGAACCTCAGCTGGATCCCATGCAAAGAGGCAGACATCTGCTTGCCTAGGGTTGCTTCGGCCAAGCCCGGGCAGCCGCGGTCAGTTTTTTGTTCTGGGTCACTCTTTTTAAAGATGTATATTAAACTGTTTAATTGTTGTCTGTTTCCGTTCTTGCTTTAGCGGCCCAAAGCCGGAAGCTGGTCGGGGCTGAGCGGAAACATCCCTATGCTTGCCTAGGTCCGATTTTTCTTTGGTGTTATCTGTAGAGTCTGTTTCCTGGTTGAGGCGATGAACAATTTAAGTTTACCTATGAAAACCAGGAGTATCATGTTGGTGAAGGCTCAATCCGTGAGACTCCCAGCCTTCAATCCCAAACATACTTCCAACCTTGTGGGCCTTATCTATCCTCTATATGGTTGGTTTTTAGCCTTGGCGCGGATCACCTTGGAGCGCTAGCTTAAAGATAAATCTACCCAGCAAATCCTTCAACCATCTAGGGTTACATCCTCCTCATCTTTTAACAGGGTTGGATTTTTTCACAGCTCCATCGCTGGTGCTGGATATCAATAAGTAATGTATGTACTATGTGATGCTATTCAGCAACTGTGGTGAAATCGACTCCCTGTAGCCAACTACCACATATGTAAATCCATCAGTGCTTTTGGCTTAACCAATTTTAAGCCATTTTTACTAGTAATTCAGGGGTGCAGAACCAAAAATTGAGATCTAACCCACTGGAAGTCAACGCTGTTTAATAATTCTGCTGGTTCAAAGACCCATTGGAGAGGCAATTTACATGGAAACTTACTGATGGAAATTAGGACCGCCCGTGATTGGCTCTCTAAAAGTAAACGTGGCCAAGTCAAAACTTTCCAAGCCAAAAACTAATTTTATCAATAAAAGCACATCTGCAATTATATAAATATTATTATTCACTATTATATATTTATTATTTGTGGTCATAGTTGTTAATTAGGCCCTCAAGCACCACTATACTGGATCTAGTGGTATATACATTAATCAACTATCCCACTAGTTTTACATTATGTCTATTCTGGGTTGGTAGATCAATTGGTGCCACATAAATTAAGCCTGATCTAGTAAGATATTTCTTATGTAATTTATAGAAAGCATAAAGTTTACTCCCCCTGGTTAACACTATCCACTTGTTGCATATGCGGTTTGACATTTAACAAATCAAAGGCTTGGATTTAAGCCTAAATTAATCAGTGTCACACTATGAGTGCTGGCCAACACCACCAAATTGACACCTTATCATAGTGACTAGTGCAGAGAGCTTCTTAACGTCTTAACACACAATATGGTAAACAACCCCCCAGCTCCCCCTTACACACTTACTACTAATAAACACCTTCCAACCCGTTTACTTCTTTACCTTGTGCTACAAATTTTTAATTTTTTGCACATATGGAACTGCCTTGCTTTTGGGTTAACTTTTAAACCTGGTTTTAAATCAAACAAGGTCTATATGTAAAAAGCATAGTATCTTGATTTTTTGGCCAGCTCCAAGCAAGTTGACAGTGAGAATCCAGCTAAATTTTTCACTCAGCTGTGCAAATTAGGGGTTTCCAGTTGGTTGGCAGTGCCAAACTTGACACTTTACTAATCTTTGGGTGGTCAACCCCAATGGAAAAATCCCCACATGATAGCTTATCTTTTTTGAAAACATGTTTTAGTAACCTCTTTACTACTCCCAGTTTTCTTCTTTATTTATTTATTTATTTATTCTGTTTTTAAATATCTTTTCCCCTTGATTAAGCCCTAAGATGTTATGATGGACCCAACATCTTTGAGGCTTCATCAAATAGTATATATTTTCTATGTTTTCAACCTTTGAATCTATACTTTTTGTTTCTATTTTTCTTTTCTTTGCATAAATATGTTCTTTTCATGCTAAATAAGACTTTCTAGGTATACTGATTACTTATATTTTGCTTTGCTTTGCATAACTATGTTTTTTTGTATCTTTCCTATTATTTTATTTACATTACTAACCTTTTTTAGCCAATATCAACTAAACCCAACAAGCAATCTAAGCACTCCTCCTGAACTGGCTCAAAGGCCCCTACCACCACCGCCAAGCGCAAAAATAAGGCCAGAAAGGCCAAGATTTCCTCTCCCTCATCTACATCTCCCCTATTCCTCCCCCAAAATCAATAATGGTTTAACCAATCACTCTTATTGCCAGTTTAAGGCTGACTCAGAGCCCACCAAAAAATGCATGCTAAGAAGGGAAAGACTGCAAAGGAGCCTAATTATTCTTCTGGCAAGGAGAAGGAGGCCTCTAAACAGGCCTCAAGGAACCCCTTTCCTTCTCCTCCCAGTGGCTTTTCTCCCCCTCTCTTCTTCTGATTATCAGGAGGAGCCTAAGAACTATGCAAAGAAGTTCATGACCACCAGCCATGTGATTGGGATTCACTGGTCATCCACAACATATGTAATGTGGATAGGTGTCACGGTAGTGTCATTTTTGCCTGGGATAAATCACCTAAAGAAGAAGAATGGGAACAGGAAAGCGGCAAAACCCTTGAAAGTATTGGATGATTTAAATCTAGTCATCGACAAAAAATGGGTTAAAGCTGCACCTGTTGATATTGAAGGAATTAATTTACATCTCCCCAAATTTTGCCTGAACAATTATGCTTTGAAAATTACGAGATATCACTACCCAGTGGTGCTTGGCGGTCGACCGGCCGGTCACCCGAATTTATCAAATTATGGCATCATTGACACTTTGGCAAAAGTCCCCAACCAAGAGGTGAAAATATTTCCAGCCAGCCAATCAGATTTGAGTTTGTCCCTCCCAGTTGGTTCATAGTATCCCCCATCTCCCCTCTGAAAACTTGTTTTCAGATAGTTTTACCTACTCTCAATAAAGTCATTCCCAATCTATGAAAGCTACCCTTGGGTCAAAAATACCCCCTTCTCAGGCCATGGCTGCCGCCGACTTGGCATGGTTGAGAAAAGTCTCTACCCAGGATCAGCAGGTTTTGTACCCTTTACTGCGAAATCATTTCTTCTTGGTGGTCCATTTACATTTCCTGTTTTCTGTGTCTCTAATTGTTTTCATTTTGCGCTTTGTTCCCCTCTTCTGTAGATTTGTAGGTTTAAAGCTTCAGTGTACATCTTTGTTCTCGGTTCTGATTTTAGTCTGGGCAATTTATCCCCACAACTTTTATCTTAGCTTGGATCTTATTTACACAACTCTAACAATAGAGAGTTCAAATCTCCTAAACACTTCCCCTGAAATTTCCCCATTGTGTCTGTGAAGAGCGGCCTTGTAAGGTCTTGCCCATAATGGTGCAAGGTTATAGACTAGAGTGTGCAAAGCATTAGGATTCAAATTTAAAAGATATAAGAATGTAGAAACTGTCTGTAAGATGATCTTACAGAAACCTGCTAAAAACCTATATTGTGTCACAAATGGAGTAATATAGTGTAAAAACCCTAAGCAAAGAAGATAAAATAAAGTGTTCAATAGTGAACAATTTTTAACTAAGGGAATATCAATATTAGGATATTCTCCATTGGCAAATTGATACATATAACTATTGAAAGTTTCCTTAAGGGAAAAATGGATACAACAAGCCTAAGGCTTGTTGTTTTAAAAGTTCCAATGGATTTAAGGAAAAGCTAAACTACAAAAAAGGAATAAAAAACAAAATTCTTAAAATTACAAATCAGAAGTTAAAAATTGTAAAAGTTTGAAGGGAAGAAATCACTTAGAATTTTGGCTTAAAGCCTACTCTTCAAAAGCTCTTTATTTATAGAAGAGAAAGCCTTTTATGTTGGAGTGTGATAACCAGAAGGAAGAAGTCAAGAAGAGGAGCAACTGGAGAAGTTGGAGAACCAGGTACAGAAAAAGGGGAAACAAAAGACTAGTTTGAAGTTTGATAAGCAGAATGAGGCTGGGGAAAGCAGCAATGACATGAACAGGAGTTTCAAAAGGTGAGCAAAAAGTAAAATTTCTATAATTTAAAGTAGAGAATATAAGCTAATCAAATACTGAGAAAATAGTAGACAACAACAACGTCAATTCAAACGCAAATTGACAAAAAAACAAGGTAATTAACTTGAAATACTTATATATTAACTCTTAATTCAAAGCTTCAATATTTAGAAAAATTTAGAATTGTAAATCAATTGAAAACACATAAAAAAATAAAATTAAAGAGCCTGCCCTTTGGGGCAGGGCATGGCAGGCCCTGGGTAAAAGGCCAATAATTATATATTCAACTGTAATCATCAGAAGCGCCAAACCAAGAGCAAGCACTTTGTCTCTGAAAACAAGTCTTATGGGGCCCACCTGGACACAAACGGCTTGTAAAGAGTGACTGCCAAGAAGGGGGAACACACATGTGAGCCCCTAATCCTTTAATCATAAAGATGCTAAAGTGGTACATTGTGCAAGTTATCCTCACCTCTGCCCATCTCTGCTCCTCCAATCTTACCAGCAAGGACCTATAGCATGTCAAGCCTAACAATATCAAGTTGGTGTCAACCCAGGAGCAACTGGTTAAGCTGACCAGCAACAAAAGAATTGCTACCAATTCCCCTTCCCCTAGGCTTCAGACACCTCTTGGAGATTAACTCACACATGATCTCAAGCAGCTCCCAAGTGGGGAACACTTCCTGATTCACAATGATAGCCCAGGGTTCAAGGACCACATAATCTGCTACTCAACTCAACAGAACCTAATGGAGTTGATAAGGGCTCATTCTTGATAGTTAATTATATCTTTGTCACCTGCCCCCTAGATGTTTTATTGGTTGTGGATGGTACATGCTCAGATAGACATCCAGGTGATTCCACTTGTGTTCTTCCTTCTTCCCAGGTTTACCAAGGCCATCTATACCAACACCTTTGCCATTCTATGCTGCAAACTTCCCCCCTGTCACAGTAGCTTCCTTAATACCTGGTCACCTGTCCTAATTGTAAAGCTTGTAAGATGGGTAAACTATTAACCAAATTAATCAAATTGAAAGATTTAAACCAAACTGTTGATTGGAAACGGGTTACTGCTGCCCTGGGTTGTCAGCTTAATTTGATTAGCCTGTGCAAGCTGACACTAATAATTAGACATAATCTGAGAGTCACTTGATATAACCTCATTTATCATAAAGTTTGACAGAAATTAATCACTCAAGGGGTTTTTGCGTACTGGAAAAATTACTCTTTTGATGATGTAGAAGAAATAGGTGTGACAGAAATCACTGGATAATATGAAGCCCTTTCTAAATGATGGGGAATTACCACCCAAATCCAAATAGAATTGATGATTAACCACCAACGCGGCTTAAAAATCATTTTGTGAAATTTCCAATTAAAACTCCAGGATAAAGTAGAACCATCAATCCTAACCAGAGTAAACCAAGATAAATGACCTGGGAAAGCATCAATGCATCTTCAGCGTAGAATTCTGGGCATTGAGAAGTGACACAATTTTCATTTTCCAGAATGGGGGGAGGAGCTACAAAATTGGCTGGCATGAAATTAACATTTTGCGGCGCTGACAACAAAGTTCCAGATGCTGGGCCCCATCTTCCTGAAATAATTCTGTTCAGAATCAGATTGTACAGGATATACCGCAACAACCCAAACTCAGGATGCATTTTTAAAATTTAAAATTAGAACTTGGGATAATTGATTTTTATTGAGTAAATTTAGAAGGACTCAACTCTTAGAGTTGAAACAGGGAAAATTATTCAATATATATCAGAAAAATTGACTAAGCAATACCACCTGAGTCTTGATCTCCTATTCCTTTGGCATCTTCAAGTAAGTATCTAGTCCAGGTTGCAAAGAATCCTTGTGTGACCAGTTTCTGACAACCATGCTGATTAATGAGCTTATATTGGGTGACCCTCATATTACGTCAATTTATCAATGTCAGTTTACAAGGGGGAGCTGGTTTCAGCTGGCATACTGGAGCAGCCGTGACCCATTTTCAATCAACTGTTTGGTTTAAATCTGTTAACTTGGTCAATTTCAATACAGGTTTCCCGGCCTTCCGTGCCTTCTTACTTGGACGGACAATACCCAGCATTATGGAACTTACTGTGGCAATAGAAGCCATGAATCCAGGTGGTATTGCTTAGTCAAAATTTTGGTACAGGTTGGAAATTTTTCACAGTTCAACTCTTAAGACTTGAGTCCTCCCTAAATTACTCATTAAGCCAAAAAATCCTGTGGTCTAACCTTTATTTTACAATGCATCCCGTAGTAGGTCTACTCTGCTACATCCCATATAAATTGATTCTCAGCCGGATCATTACTGGAAGATGGGGCCCAGCTGTTGGAACTTTGTTGTTAGCACCGCCCAATGTTAATTCCATACCTGCCAATCTCAGAGTTGTTTCACCTGTCTTTGAAGCTGAAAACTGGTTGTATCTTAATGTCCTTAATTTTATTCTGAAGACACTCTGATGCTTTCACAGGCTATTTATCTGGGGCTACTTTGGTTAGGATTAATTATTTTACTTAATCCTAGTATATCATTTAGAAGTTTTACAAAATGGCATCTGAAGCTGTGTTGGTGGTTAATAATTAGCTCCATGTGGATTTGGGGGTGATTCCCCACCACATGGAGACCTCTTCTAACTATCTGACCCTTTTTTTCACATTACTAAACTCTTCTAAGTCTGAGTTTTTGTACAAAGTTCTTCATGAAATTGTGTTCCTCTTCTCCTGTTCCATTATGATATCTGAATTTACCATGTTCATTTATCTAAGCTTCTTTTTGAGCTTTCAGTTTGTATTATTTTTTAATTTGTGGTTTCCATCTCCAGTTGCAGTTGTTGAGACTGGATCATCTGTTTCCTATTTTTGCTGCGCTATGTCATTTTGGCGCCCAGATTATTTTTCTGCTCCACTGTCACAAGGGACAAACTCCTATTGACTATGATTATTGAAAAGCCTCAACTACAGGATTTGAACCCTGATCCCCTGCGGGCTGCCAGCCCACAGGGCCAGCTGCCCAGCTGCCCGCAGTTTTTTGGGCTTGAACCAGAGCAAGATTTGACTTCAGAAAATCCTTTGAAGCTTGATGAATCTAATTCACCTACATTGACACCTCCCACGCTAAAGGTTCCTGTTAACTCAACCAATCAGTGGGCGGTTTCAGCCATAGATCCCAAAATAACTTGGGCCCACTTGGAAGGGGAGACATAGAAACTTCCCATAGAATGCAGGCCACCCAGAGACAACCAATCCCACAACCTGACTAGGAAATTTGAGCATTCACAGTTCAAGACAGATAATAAAATAACCCCCGTGATGGATGCCACCAAGGACTGGGAAGACCTAGTAAACAGGAAAACCCGGGCCAAGGGAATTTGTGAAAGTTTTACCTTGACAGATGGGCATACTTATACCCTGAACTGCCAGGAAGATGTCCATTGCCATTCTTGCAATAAAGTGACATGAACCTTTGGTTCAACCAGATCATACCTTATTTGTTATTAGTTCTACTTCATTTACAGCCTACATCTCGCAGTTCTGCACCCCACGCTCACCTGCCCCAAGAAACTGCGGACCAGCCGCCTGACCTTTACCGTCCACCAGGAGCTCCCTTTGGCCCAGTACATTTCACCAAGTACCCACCTAACCTGGAATATTTGGAGTTTACTCTAGAGGAAATCCTAATCCATGACCCTGAAGCTAGAACTAGAGAGACAGAAGTCCTTTACAGAGAAGGCACCAAAATTATCCGGCCCCCTCTGCTATTCTGCGACAAGTATAATTTCCTGCCTGCATATTTGGTTCCAATGACACCACCCCTCACCCCGTGGCCTGACTGCCTGCAAGAATTTGTTGCCACTAATGAATTCACTTCCACCCATATATTTGGGGTGATTTATATCTCCCTCACTGGACTGATTGATTATATGGTGCCTGTAAGCAGACCTTGGGCAGTCCTTGGAAAATTGTTATCTTATATTGTAAAGTTAGCCCCAATCTTGTGGTGGGCTCTCCCTGCTGGGCCCGCGGGCCGTCTGCCTGCAAGTTCTCAGGAACCCCCCCCCCCCACTGGTTGCATCCCTGACATTATGGCAATCTACCTCAAACACGGTAGCCTGGGCCCCAAGATGTTGTTAACTCTTGGGGAATCTTGTATGCTATTTTTATTGATTTCAGCTTACTATGCGTACAAGTTAGCTACCAACCTGATAACCTCAGCGACCCAACACCAAACCAGCCCTGAAGAGAAAGACGCCCTGCTTGGCAATGAGAAGACCAAGACCCCAAACTTGCAGGTGCAGAACATCATAGTAAATCAGACCACAACCAGAGTAGACATGCTCCAGATGGGGAAGCTCACCCTAGAAGGAGCAAGAAGAGCAATGTCAGTCCTCTGCCTCCATTTTCAAGCCAATGCAAACTCATATTCCAATAACACCAAGAAAGTCCTCAGAGTAGCCTCCATGCTCTCCGGCAACGCCCTGGACTGGTTCAGGAAAGCAACCACCAAGGATGTCAAGTTCTGCCTTGACTACTCTCAATTTGAGAGCAAATTGATGGCCACAGGCGACAACCAAGATACCTGCCACCATGCCCTAATCAGCTTACTGGACATCCAACAAGGACCATACTCTCTGCAAGCTTACACCAACAAGTTCCTGAAATTGAAAGCCAGAACCCAACTTGAGGACAAGCTATCAGCCATCTTGTACCCTGAGGAGCCTTCCCTGCCCTGAAGGAGCTCCTCAAGCACCACCCCCTACGCTTGGCCTGGATGAATTACTCCTCTTGTGCAGAGCATTGAGCCTCAACCAAGAAGGCACTCTGTTGAAAACGGGCACACACCAGCAGATTCAACAGGAGAATTAGTAGACAGGGGCACACGCTCACTGTATGCCTTGGAATTTGAAGATTTGGAAGACATTGACCAACTTAATTGTAATGAATGTTTTTATTAGGTCCTATACAAGTAGGAAGATAGAAACTGTCCCCTGGGCGTCTACTGCCAACACCTTATATAGGGGTATTCTCATATTACTAATCACCAGTCACTGGCAATGTCTTCTAGGACATTCCAGCGCACTGTAGAGTCTTGGCTGGGTTGGCAGAAGAGGGAACAACCTTCTATTTTTGGGCACAATCCTGCAATGTCTAGCACAAGGACACCCTCTGCTAGCACATTAATTAGTGATCCTTTTTAAGGTGAGCAATCACTTCCATTTCTGGTTCCAAACACAAGTTAAATAGGTCAATCAAATTAACCCTGGCGCCTTGGTGTTATTTCCTTTCAAAGCTGGCGTCTTGGCGCTTGATGTAATTTATTGTGGCGCTCTGGCGCTTGCAATTAATTATTCTGGCGCCCTGGCGCTCAATGTAAACCCGAACGGCGCTCTTGCAATTAATTATGCTGGCGCCGTGGCGCTTGTTATTTAGAGTGGCGGCGGCGTGGCGCAATTAATCCTTAGCAACAACGTCATGGCTTGCTTATCATGCATTTAATTATGTGGTAAGTTGGCACTCATTTCCAAAAGGGTAATTGATTGGCCCTGGTTAATTGTCTATGGCCACCTAATGAATTAAGCTTTCCACAATCCCTGGTCAACAATTCTTCACATATCCCCCCACTTGACCAGGGCTACTCTTCATTCTTTTTCTCATGAGCGCCCCCAATAGCAATCAAATTTCCTTGCGTCAAGTCTACCAGGGCCTTATGGCTGGTATGACCAAAGAAGATTGTAACGCTTTCATGCAAATGCCACGCCCTTCACAAGTCCGTTTCTTAAACCAGCTACTTCCCACCAACAATTGCCAATTGCGGCCCCAGGACTGTGACACCACGGTGGCGGGGTCAGAGCATGGCACAGTCACGCCTGCCAAAGGGGACAGGGAGGCCAACTCCATTTTTGCGGAGGCTGAGGCGCCCCTAATCCGACTTCCTTGCCTTGGATTCAAGGATCTCCAAGACTGGTCCAACAACATTGTCCTTGAAACTGCCTTGTCCCCGCTTGCAACGCCCTCTGCGCTACTTTGCGCCCGTTGTAACTCTGAAGAGCTGCCCTCTGCCTATCCTGCCATCATTAATTGGTTTGGGATAAGCCACCACAAAGAGACGCTCTACGTGTATGTGCAGGCGTTGTTTGCCAAGGATGACGCAGTGACGCCAATTTGCTTGGGCGCTTGTTACCATGGTAGCTACAACGTAGAGCGGTTAATTGGGGAGGTTGACCTCTGTTTGCATGTCACAGCCAAAGACACTAGCGGCTTTTCTTCCCAGCATGTTTACACCATCACCCAGCGCAACCAGTACGTACGTGAGGTTGCTTGCATCTGGGCATTAGAGCAGTCTGCCAATTCCGAGCTTCCCCGCACTCTTGGGCTGGATCTCCAGGCTAACGCGCCCTGTTGTTTCTCCTTGGCCTTGTGTTTGTTTGTCCAAGCAATGAAGGAGAACAACCTGCAGTTGTACCTTCCCTTGGCTGCATCTGTTGCCCATTTCATGTGGTACCCTCCTAAGGCGTGCTCCTCTGGCGCTGTGGGTTTTGCAGGGTGTTGCCTTGAACACTTTTGTGGGCTAGCTTACCAGGCAAAGATATCCTTGCCCGTGTGCTACTCTTATATGGAGGATGTGCTGCTCAATTGCCTTACCATAGGCTCTGCCTTCTCTGCTTGTGGTGGGTGGGGACGTCTGGTTCATGAGGGGAATCTTTGCTTGCCTCTGTGCGGTTGGACCGGTATGTCCTGCAACTCTCAGCTGGCTTGGTGCCAAATGTTGGTGGCTCTTGCCTTTGTCCGCAACCAAATGGATAATGATGAGTATGAACTGGTAGCTCCTCTAGTTCCCTGTTTGACCTCAAAACGCCCTTGTCCCAATCCCAGTTGTCATTCCATCCCCCATCTTCCTGCAGACAGCGCTCCTTCCCCAGGTACCTCCAGCAAGATTCCAGCCAATTGGTCCCGTCCTTCTGGCTCCAGACGTTGCCCTTCCAAATAGTCAGCCAATAAAGCCTTGCCTCCTTATTTTGTCTTTATAGTTATGATTTATTCTTTTTTGTTTTGTTTGTATCAGTTCTTCTTTTTACTTCCCCATATGCTTAATTCTTTGTAGTGGTATCACTTTTATTCTTTGGGAGGGGGATTCTTTATGAACTTCCTCAGGAACTTTGCGTGTACACGGTTGACCATCTGTCTGTCCTTAATCTCTTTGATAGTGTAGGCGTCTGTGGACGTCCAAGAAATGACTTCAAATGGGCCTATCCACAGAGTTGCCAGCTTGTGCGCTCTGCCAAATCCATGTGTATTATGGAAGAGTACCCAGTCACCTACTTGGAACTCTTGGAGGGGGGCCTGCCGGACATTATCTTTTTCCTGGTTCCGTATCTTCTTGGCCAGTGCGTTGGAGTAGGCTTCTGACTGCAATTGAATCAAAGTGCGGGCCAGCCTTTGCTGGTACGCATGAGGCAATTGAGTGTCTTCTTCCCCAACACACAAGTATAGAATGGGGGTAGTGCGGGGTGTCTGCCATGCAAGAGTTGAAATGGCAATTTCCCTGTAGAGGAGTGAATGGCAATGTTGTAGGCAAAGATAGCTGGCGGCAGGAACGTGTTCCACTCAGCGGGGCGGCTAGCAGCCAGTTTCCTCAAGATGCCTACTAAGGTCCCATTAACTCTCTCCACCATTCCATTTGACTCAGGGTGATAGGGTGTTGAAAATACTCCTCAGATTCCCATAAGTTCATTGAGCTTGGTCACCACGTGAGAAGTAAAATTGGTGCCGTTGTCAGTGAGGATGACTTGAGGGCAACCATGGCGCAATATGATCTGTTCAAGTAGGAATTTTGCGGTAGTGTTAGCACCCAAGTTGCGCACTGCTTTTGCCTCCACCCATTTGGTCAAGTGGTCTATTGCAACAATGATGTACTTGGTGCGGTAGTTGCTGACTGGCAAGGGCCCTACAACATCAATTGAGACAGTGTGCCAAGCAAAGTTAGGCCAAGCCAAGTGATAGGTTGTTGACTTCTTGAATGGTTTTCCCCCTGACATTCTTTGCAGCAGCTCAGCGTTTCTTGTACGTCAAAGGCCATGGCCTCCCAAAAGTATGTAGTTTTTAGTTGTGCAAGTGTCTTCCTGAAAGCTCCATGGCCTATTGCCTTATGGGCGCAAACTATTAGGTCTGCCTGTTCTGATGGTCTGGGCATTATTCTTATTCCTTCTAAGGTGTGTTTCAATATACGCCCATTCTTGATTTCAGTGTCTTCCAGTAGCCTATCTAGGGTGCGCTGAACTTCTGCAGGCTTGTCCTGGTAGTTTCCTGTCAGCATTTTATTGTAAAGTAGGTCAGAGACATCAGCCAGGTGGGCAACCGTTGGTAACCAAGACAGTCCATCCACATTCTGATGTTTGACTCCTGCTCTGTGTGATATTTCAAAGTTGTAGGCCTGAAGCTTTAGCGCCCATTGTGCTAGACGTCCTTCAGGTTCTTTCAAGTTCTGAAGCCAGCGTAGTGATGCATGATCTGTGATTACCTTGAAGTGGACGCCATGAAGGTATACACAGAACTGTTTGTATGTGTATATCACTGTCCAGGCACTCTTGTTCAGTCACGGTATAGTTACGTTCATGAACGTTTAGGGTTCTGCTGCAGTAGGCTACAGGGTGTTCTTTGCTGTTGGAGTCCACCTGGGAAAGCACACCGCCCACCGCAGTCAGTGAGGCATCTGTTTGAACAATGAATTTGCGGCTGAAATCTGGGTATCTCAGGATTGGTTTGTTCATGAGGCTCAAGCGTAGGGTGTCAAAGGCAAGTTGGCAGGCTGGGGTCCAGTCAAATTGCACATTGCTCTTCAGCAAATGGAAGAGGGCCTCCCCCTTCCTTGAGAAGTCTTTGACAAAGCGCTGATAATAGCCAATCATGCCCAGGAACACTTGGACATCTTGTTTATTGGACGGCACCTTCATCTTCTCTATGGCCTCAACTTTAGCTGGCTGAGGCCGTAGCCCTTTGGCGTCAACCACAAAGCCAAGGTATTCAAGTTGATCCTTAAAGAAGTCACACTTCCTGGGTTTGACCTTAAGGTTAGCGGCCGCCAGGCGTTGGAAGACCTCCTCAAGGTGTTGAAGGTGATCCAAAAATGTTTGTGAAAATACATTGATGTTGTCCAGGTAGACTAAAACGCAGCTCAGCTTGAGGTCATGGAGCATGTTGTCCATGGCACGTTGGAATGTGGCAGGGGCATTGCACAGTCCTTGTGGCATTTGGGTGGGTTGGAAGAGCCCTTGACTGGTGATGATGGCGCATTTCTCCTGCTCCTTGGGGGGCAATTCAATCTGCCAATATCCAGATATTAAATCCATTGCAGAGAAAAACTTAGCGCCTCCCAGGCGGTTGAGTGCATTGTCAATTTGCAGAAGGGGGTATGAGTCCTTCTTAGTGATGTTATTAAGCTTGCAGTAGTCAATAACAACGCGGTTGCTCCCATCTTTCTTCTTGACTATGAGTACTGGAGACAACCACGGGCTCTTGGATGGAACAAGCAGGCCTAGTTGGACCAGCTTCCCAATTTCTTCATCTACCGCGGCGTCAGAAGCACGAGAATGTTGTATGGGGCAAAGGCGTATAGGGCGTTCCTCACCTGTGTCAATGTGGTGGAGTGTGTTTTGTGCACACCCCAGGTCAAAGTCATCCTTGGCAAATATATCCTTGTATTTCTCAAATAGGGCAAGGGCTGCGTCCTGTTGAGCTACAGTGAGCCCTTGTAGTTGTTCCTGTGGGATGATTGTGCATACAGCAGGCGGCATTTCTTCTTCTGAAGGAAGGCCAAACTCATCCAAGGTGCCAAAATTATGTATCTCTGTCACCTCTTCAATTGGTAATAGATGCAGGTACGCCACTAATTGATGGCGCTTTACCTCAACAGGAGAGTGATTGAGGTTGGCAAGCAATACCTTTATAGGCCCATGATTAGGGAGTACAATGCCAGGCGCAACCAGAGGTTCTAGCCTAGAGCAATTCCTAGGGGTTTCTATCTCCCCGTAAAGCCCTTGGGGGATCTGTAATTCCAATCCAATATCCATTAACACCTGATGACCGGCCGGGATAGTGTAAGAAGAATTGGCACGCAACGGCAGACCCTTATATTCCTCAACTTGGGTGGGAAGATGTTTAACCCGGCGCCCCATTTTAAGGTACTTGACTGGGACGACACCATTGCAATATGCGAGGTTAACATAGGGGGTAGTATGGCTGCCCACCTCTGGGTTTGAGCGGTTGTAATACAGAGGGATTGCCTGCCCCAAGATTTCAAGAACGTCATTCTCAAGGTCAGTCTTTACTCCATACTGTTGCATGAATGAGGTTCCAATCAGGATGTCATAGTTTTCATTGGGAAGCACAATAGCTGGGGCGGAGACCGCTAGCAAGCCAAAGCGTAAAGGGAGCGCGCTGTACGCTCCTTGGGTGGTGGTACAGCCTAGTCCAGCTGTACCATACTGTTTCTTGTGATCAATATCTGGTGTGAGCCCCATATGCCACACTAACTTGGAGGACACTATATTTATAGGGGCCCCTGTGTCAATGATAGCTTGCACCTTGAGTTTGTTCACAAAAATATCAGCATAAGTGCACTCAGAATAAGAAGAACCAATGTTATTTACTAAGTGAATGTCTAGATTGTTGGCAGTGGAAAGAAATTTGACAATACTGTCACACAGTTTGGGATGATGATCCTTCATTGTCTCCATGGGGATGGCCACATTGACGCCTCTAAGGGGGGTGGCATCTCCCAAGCGTTGGGGTTCTGTGTCAGGTGTGTTGTCTAATAATTGACGGGCATAAGGCTTGGACACCTCCTTAGCGGCCTCTTGAGAGGCCTGAACCTTAGAGCAAGTTTGCACCATATGCACGTTGTCAATAAGGACCTGATGAAGCGTGTCCCCCAAGAATCTGGTATCAGGCGTAAAGAGTAGGTCAGGTGGAACATTTGTGGATTGCGTGGACGTAGAGAGCTCCTCCTCTACTCCACACTGACTTTTCCCTGTACTTCGGATTCTAAGGGTGGTAGTGTGTGGATCCCTGTCTTGGAGTTGCAACTAGAGGCGTAATGGCCCTTCCAGTTGCAGTGGTGGCAGACCACCTTGGTGATATCAGATTTTGGCACGGACTTGTTGTTATTAGCAGGAGCCTCTGAGCGTCCTGGATAATTGGGGACTAGGCGGGACTTTGGTCCAGTATTGGGGGGTCCAAAGGTGTCACCGCACTGGCACAAGTAGCGTACCATACCATCCAAAGTGCAGTTGTCCTGGAAGGCCAGCATGAGGGTTTGGTACAAAGCCTCTTAGGGTTTTACTGCTGCGCGCAAAGCTATATGGGCATTGTGCACAGTCAAAGACCCTGAACTGGTGAGGATCTGTGCCTCGAGGTAGAAGCAGTCAGCAAAGTCAGTGATAGTCTCGTCCTTTTTGAAGCTGATCATCAAGAATTCATTCTTTCTCTCAGTGACCCAGGCAATACTACCAAATTCATATAGCAATGCGCTTTTTGCTGCTGCGTACAACCAATTGTGTTTGGGCATGTGCAGTATAATGAGGTCAGTACTAGCAGCGTCTAATTGGTTGAGTAGGGTGGTGGCCTTATCTTGGTTGTTGGCCCCATACATAGACATTTCAAACAGGCAGATGAACGTGTGTATGTTGCCCTTAGGATCAAACTTAGGCAGGTTCATTGGTTTAAACTGGGTAGGAGTTTTGGGCTGAGGACAACGGCAAGGGGGGACTCTTCACAGCAACTCCGGTCAAAGAAGTTGGTGCAAGAGCTCCCGGCTGGACCAGTCTCCCTGGGCGCTTGTGGGGTATCCACAGGCGTAGGGGGGACAGCAAAGACCCATGGGAGGCTTTGGCGGCCTGAAGAGGACAAGGTAGCCCCGTTGTTGTATACTGAGCTGGAGGTGGGCTGTAGCGTGGCGCTCTCTCCAGAAGGTATGCTGGAAAGACCCAATACGCCCAAATCTTGGCCACTGCAGCGGCATCTGGAGTCCACCAACTTGGCCCGGGCGTCCACTATCTCCATCTCTGCATTACAGAGAGAAGATTGTAGGCGCTCAATCAACCTGGCGCACTGGACCATCCCTTTGCAAAAGTCTTCTAAGGCAGCACGCTGAGAGGCAGAACACTTGTCATGTCCCTTCAGCTCAGCTCGCAATTCTTTGAGCTCAGCCTTGAGGGAGGCAATACTCTGTTCTCCTTTTGTCATGTACTCTTTTCATTTCCCGGAATATCTTGTTGTTTGTGGCCACAATATCCTCTACTTGTTGCTGAATTTGATTGAGTTCCAAGCAGTCAAAACCCTCAGTGGTGGAGCTGTTGGTGAATTGAGCTGAGAGTTCCTGGCGTAGTTGAGAGATCTCCTCCCCAATGGCTTCCTTGATATGGTTGTCATATTGGATGAAGTCATCACAAAGCTCCAGAACCTCAGCCTTGGTGGCGTTGGCAATGTTGCTGGACTCCTTGCTCTCTTGCCATGTGAGGCGTTGTACCTCATCAATATTATCCTTATTATTAGAGACCTTCTCAGCCAAGTTGAGTAGGCAATTATCCTGTTGCTCCAAGGAGGCGCCATGCTTGGTGAGAAGATTGTTCACACTGTTACTGGTTGCATTGGCACCCGCCACGTATTGTTTGATGGCTATTGCATGGCAAGTGACGTCCTGGGCCCAGGTGGGTCCCAATCCAAGATTTTTCAGGGTTGACTCTATCACGTGGATCAAGCAATTGTTCAGCTGATGAGTAAGGTCCTCAAGCTGACAAGCCAGAGTGGTTTGGTTGTCCTTGTTGGCTCAAGTATAAGCCCAAATTTCCTCAAACCCAGAGTCCAGTTGTTGCACCAACCAATCCTGGTACTAGTGCTGGCGCTCTGCGTACATGACCAAGTCCCAAAGTTCCAGGTGATGCCGGGCTTGGACTCCCAGTAACTGGTGTACCGCGGGGTGGAAAAATCCTTGCAGGTAGTCCGTAGCTTTCTTGAGGGTGGGAAAGCGTTTGAGGTCTCCCTCATTGGTTGCCAGGTAGCTGCAAAATATAGCCATGAGGCGTTGAGCCTCAGGGTGCTGATGAAAGAGAGACAACTGGATATTTGTAGGTTCCTGGCTGAGTTGGTACCCAAGGAAGAGCCCTGAGGCCACTGAAGCTAGGTCTTGGCAATTGACCTGTGTGAGGCAAGCAAGCGGCACCACAGGAACCTCTGTGTAGTGGCAGGAGGGAAGTACAGGAAAGTCCTCCACATTGATTATATCCTCTTGCTGTCGGAAAAGCTGGTCCCTCTCCACATTGCTGGTTTCCATTACCAAGTAATGTTCCCCAAATCCAGTTAGGTCTTTGGGAATGGAGGGAGGCGCATCAGATTTGGAGGACAAGAGTTGGTCAGAGCAGGTGGTGCCCCTGTAGTGAGCACCACTTGTTGAAAACAGGCACACACCAGCAGATTCAACAGGAGAATTAGTAGACAGGGGCACCCGCTCACTGTATGCCTTGGAATTTGAAGATTTGGAAGACATTGACCAACTTAATTGTAATGAATGTTTTTATTAGGTCCTATACAAGTAGGAAGATTGAAACTGTCCCCTGGGCGTCTACTGCCAACACCTTATATAGGGGTATTCTCATATTACTAATCACCAGTCACTGGCAATGTCTTCTAGGACATTCCAGCGCACTGTAGAGTCTTGGCTGGGTTGGCAGAAGAGGGAACAACCTTCTATTTTTGGGCACAATCCCGCAATGTCTAGCACAAGGACACCCTCTGCTAGCACATTAATTAGTGATCCTTTTTAAGGTGAGCAATCACTTCCATTTATGGTTCCAAACACAAGTTTAATAGGTCAATCAAATTAACCCTGGCGCCTTGGTGTTATTTCCTTTCAAAGCTGGCGTCTTGGCGCTTGATGTAATTTATTGTGGCGCTCTGGCGCTTGCAATTAATTATGCTGGCGCCCTGGCGCTCAATGTAAACCTGAACGGCGCTCTGGCACTTGCAATTAATTATGCTGGCGTCGTGGTGCTTGTTATTTAGAGTGGCAACAGTGTGGCGCAATTAATCCTTAGTGACAACGTCATGGCTTGCTTATCATGCATTTAATTATGTGGTAAGTTGGCACTCATTTCCAAAAGGGTAATTGATTGGCCCTGGTTAATTGTCTATGGCCACCTAATGAATTAAGCTTTCCACAATCCCTGGTCAACAATTCTTCACACA
>QTSX02005966.1:0-86125 GCA_014839935.2 Entomophthora muscae | reverse complement strand
TTAAAAAAAAGATAGAAATAAATTAGTTTATTTAAATAATTGTAAATCCTTGATGGTACTTTGGCTTTTCTAAGCCACAAATTGGACCTTGCAGGTCATCATTTGATCATTGTTATTTCAGTGCCACTATAGCCACACAACACAGAAACCAATGATTTTCATATATTACTTACTAATTAGTACTTAAGATGCAGGTCAAGCATATTGAATATGTTTTTCAAATCATATTACAAGGGAAAGGTAATTTGAGTCTTTAACAATCATTTGTTTAGAATATAAGTGGAGCAGGCTGCATGATGCAGATAAATTCAATTCTTGTTGTTTGTTTACATAATAAATGAACCTGTACTTGACACGCTGGTAAATAAACAAATTTATAAATCATATTTTATTATTACACATGTTCACTTTATTAAACTGTCCCTTTATTATTACCAATCTAATTATATATTACTATTATAATTTAAAAATTAAAATATTAAAATTAAAATATTAAAAGTAAAATTATAATTATAAATCTTAAAATTTAAATATTCAAGTTTAAATATTCAAAATTTAACTATTTTTATCAAATTGTGATTTATTCAATATTGAAATATTTGATATTAAAAATTTAAGTGTTATGATATGTATTATTAAAATTTTAATATTAACTTTTAGATACTAAAATTTTTTATTGAAATATGTAATATTAAAATTCTTATAGTGAAATTTTAATATTACATAGTTCAATATTAAAATTTTAGTATTAAAATATAAAAAGTTAAAAAAAATTTTAATTTGCAAGGGGAAAATATTTATTGGGGGGATGTTGATTGAAAAGGGAATGCAATTATTCTGGGGAATATTGCCCCAAAATTAAATTTTCAGCTAAAGCGTCTAATTGAATCCATGTGCTCTTCTGTATGTGGTGGACAACCCTGGATACAATTGCTAGAGGGGTGGCGCCCTGTACCCCGGTGGTTGTTGATTGTTTGATAAAAGGAAGGCAGGTGAGTGAATTGA
This sequence comes from Entomophthora muscae, assembly GCA_014839935.2. NCBI lineage: Eukaryota > Fungi > Entomophthoromycota > Entomophthoromycetes > Entomophthorales > Entomophthoraceae > Entomophthora > Entomophthora muscae. Next base: position 85,120 of record QTSX02005966.1, on the reverse strand, counting down.
CTAGTAGGTTTTTTTGGGGGGCACGTAGTACCTATATAACGTTGCCAATGCAAATGAGTCATACAGGACGTGCTTGACTATCCTATATCCCCGTTGTGTCTTCTGGTGGTTGAGGGCTATGCGGCAAATATCCATTTGAATAGGTACATCCTCCAACTTTTTGATGTTGGTTTTTAATATGCAGTGAAGGAGGATTCTCAGGTATACCGCAATGTGGATTCTTTGTGAGGTATACTTTTCCAAGAACATGCATAATTTTTTGAATGTTTGAACTAACCTATTGATATAGGATGTTTGGTTGAACTTGAAGAGGGTTCTGGGGGTGCCTGACTTGAATCAGCCCCCCAGGCCTTGGCAAACAATATTAATAAAGGTTTAAAATTATTCACAAGGACTTCATCCCCAACTTTATTTGACAGTGCCTTGAATACTTCATTAAAAATTGCAGTTTTCAAATATTCAGTTCCAATTTGGAAGTCAGTTTTTATTAAATTCTTTTCATATTTATTGATGTTTATGAAGGGGAATCTTTGAATGCTTTTGTATATATATTCATTGAAGTTTAATTTGATATCCCCACAAATTTCATTCATTTCTTTGAAGTTGATACTTGATCCTATTTCATATGCTTCCCTCAACCACAGCGAGCACCCTGCAGGTGGTAAATATTCCCTATTTTTAGCTTCACTACTTGAAAAATTAAACATATTCTGTTGAATTATTTTATTTATTTGGTTTTTATTTATTTGTTTTACAGGGGCTACCAGTGACTGGTAACCCCTGTAAAACCAACTTGGGCGTATAAGCCACCACTTCTGCAACCTCATCCCCATTCCTGGTGATGACTAAAATAAATATAAGTAAAACATAAAAAGACTTACTAATTGTTTCCCCTGTGGCCCCCTCAGCCACAGGCGCCACTTCGGCAAACTTCATGAGCGTTGGCTGCTCTTCATTAATTTTCCTGGGCTTAATTTTTCTTATTTTTCTTGCAACTTGTGCTTCCTCTTGATTTTCATTTGATAAAGTTTCTGTATTTTGTGAAGCGCTCCTGCTTCTTGCTTGTGTTTTGTTTTTGTCTGTTTCCATTTGATTATTTTCCTCTTCATTGGTGTTAATTTCCTTTGGAACTTTGTTTCCTTTGATTAGTTTGATCTTATTATTTTCTTTGGCCCCCTGCCAGAACTCCCACAAATTGTAGGCTGCATTGTTGAACTTCAGACTTGATAGAATTGTTCCCTGTAGATTTAGTAATGCTTCTTTATTCTTTTTGTCTATAATATTTCCTAGTTTGTTCATAGCATTTTCTTTTGACTGGATTACGTGGCTGGCCCTTGTCACCCAGCTTTCCTGTCACTATTTCCCTGATATTTTTTTCTATTTCAACAACCTTTTGCAGGTGTACTTCTAATTTGTTAATCAAGTTATAGATAGTTGACATTTTGTTTGAATTCCATCAAAAAACTAGTTTCTATAGTACTATCTTCAACACATACATATTTTTCATCATCATTAATAAATTAAAGACAATAAACGTAAATATTGCATTAAAATATTGCAATTAGACGTCAACTCTTGGTATTTTGATATTATGTGCATAACTCAATGTATTTTGTTTAATAAAATCCATTGTAAACGTGGCTTTTTTATTATAATTTAAAATAAATTGACTGTGTTTATATTAGAGAGCCATTAACACTTAGTACAAATATTGATACATGGTGTATTTTACAGCCTGTATATTTACCTATTGGTAACAATTCTGTAAACTTTTTAGTTGGATTTTGCAAGTAATAGTAATATAATGGATCAATAAATTACTGTTTATTGCCATTAATTGGCTGATTTTCTTTACTGTGGCAATTATACATTTTCTGATATTTATGCACTAGTATCCAATTGGTTGGTTTCACATCCAATTGCACAGGCAATAGGAAATCAAGCTGCCACCCCAAGACCAGATGTGGTCAGTGTGGCGGCTTGATTTCCTATTGCCTGTGCAATTGGATGTGAAACCAACCAATTGGATACTAGTGCATAAATATCAGAAAATGCACAATTGCCACAGCAAAGAAAATCAGCCAATTAATGACAATAAACAGTAATTTATTAACACATTACATTATTATTACCTCACAAAATCCACCTAAAAAGTTTATAGAATTATTACCAATAGGTAAATATACAGGCTGTAAAATGCACTATGTATCAATATTTGTACTAAGTGTTAATGGCTCTCTAAGATAAACACAGTCTATTTAGATAAATTACAATGAAAAAGGCCTAGTTTACAGTGACATTTTATTAAACAAAATGCTTTGAGTTATGAACATAATTTCTAAATATCAAGAGTTGACATCTAATTGCAATATTTTAATGCAATATTTACGTTTATTGTCTTTAATTTATTAATGATGATGAAAAATATGTATGCTCATAATTTAAGCTATTTGTAAAATGTACAATATTGTATTAATTATGGGAAATGTTGATAATGTAAAAATAAAATATTATTAATTATGAATTGAAAGAGAGATATCAATTTTAATAAGTTGTCACAAAGAAAAGATTTATTTACTAATCAAAGGACGGGAAGAGGAGGGAATGGGCGGAATAAACATTGCCTTCATCTGCGCCTGTGAAAGGGGTGGCATCAGAGATAGTGGTGAGGGAATTGGTGGTGGTTTGGGAGTCAGGGTTGGAGGGCAGGTGGCTTGATGGGGGGTTGGGGAGGCAGGGTTTGTTGACTGGGAAGGGGCAGCAAGAGCTGATTGCTTCAATTGCTCAAATTCTTCTTCTGTCACATATACTGGCTTGACAAAATGGATGGACTGGTGTGAGGGGAGGCAGGGGTCCTTTCTGGACTTATCACTATCACTTGGATAGAAGATGATGAGATCAAATAAGTCCTGGACAGACGCGGAAGGGAAAAGCTCATACCCCTTATCAATTTGGGTGTATAGTTTGTTGTAGATGGCAGGCTTTAAGCACCTGAAGGCAGAACCAAAATTGTAAAGACATACATCTGCAAGATGCATGTTGGCGTAGTTGATGGGGTAGGACCAACAAGTATGCCCTGCAGCCCTGATTTCTTGGGTAGCCCATTCCTGCTGCTCCATCTCTGCACTCAGTACAACTGTGTGCACAGCGTTTTGAGTGGCCCACTCTTCCAGCATGGCCTTGAGCTCTGTCTGGTAGGCATATCCATCTGCGGTGTTTGATATTGCCAAGTAATAATTGACACCCAATGGGGAAACTGCCAATAAAACCCCAACAAAACAATACAAGATTGGGCCGCGCTTGTACATGTCAGACTGGATACGCTTTTCTCCATAGTCTTGAATACTTGCAGATATCTTAGCATACAACAGAAAGATGACGTCATTACGGGCCCTCATTGCCCTTTCTTTGATAAAATTAATAATAGTTGAATTGTAGGGATTGGTATCCACCAAAATGGGGCCACTGAGAACTTGATTGGACAAGATTCTAGCAGCAACCACAACTCTGTGCATCCACAAATTCACTGTTCTTTTGTTGATGAAGATGCCATGGAGTCCCAACTGGAGACGTACCTGGACCAGGGGCATCTGCAGGTCATGTTCCATAATGGTCATCATAAGGGGATGGGCTGTGTCACCTTTAGTCAAAGTACAGGCACCAGTTGGGGTCTTCTTGGTAGAGGGGCCACAGTTGGCGTGGGCTCACAGGGTTGCAGCCACAGTGGACTTTGCAAACCCCATTGCGGCTGCAATTTCCCCAAGGGACATAAGCTTCCCTTGCTTTTCAACCATTTTGAGAACAATCTCTGGAGTGATTAATTTTCTTCTGTGTCTCACAGGCTGATTGGCTGTGGGAGGGATGTGTCTATCTTGGGAACTTGTCAATGCCATCTGATTGGCTATTTTGGGGTTCTGGGCTCTCTGAGTGACTCCATGGCTCAAATGGCTGGTTTCAGATGCCATTGTTGATACAGGATTTGGGTTGGCAGCTGCCTGTGTGTGATGGGCAAACAGGGCCATGCTGGAAGTTGCAGGAGAAAGAACACACTCCTGGGTAGTGCTTGCAGAGGGGCCTGCAGGTTGGGAGTGGCCATAGAGGGAGGCTTCACTGTTAAGAGACCCAGCGTAGCCCTGCATGATTTTGTCAAGGCCAGGGAACAGCTTGTTGACTTGGTTGGTGTTGGAAGAAGACATAATAAATTTTTATTAAAAAATTTTAAACTCAAAAAGAGATGTGTATATTTTAGTCTATTTTATTGTTAAGTATGTTAAGTTGGTGAATAGTAGGATCTAAATTTTAGCCGTCCTAAACTGGAATAGGGTGATTTTTGGGAATGCTTGTGATTCCTAAAAAGAATTAGCACACATTCACTCTAGATCCTTTGGCATCCTTTTTGATATGCCCATAAATTATATTTTTTCAAATTCCTTGCAATTATGATTTGAAACTTGGTTCTTGGATTTGACAATCCTGCAATTTCAGATTTGTTAATTTTTACATGATGTCTATGATTTGTTTGAAATACAGGAAATCTCAAATTGTACATTAGAATCCCGCATTTCTGATTCATGTATCCTGCATTTGTTTACTGAGTTTTGTCTTTTGTTAGTTGAGTTATCTGCTTAAGGGATTCAAAATTTGCCAATATAAATAAACCAAAAAATGTTGAATTAAATGGTTGCTTTTATTAAATATTTTAATTTCCACCCAGCTGAGTTGCCCACAAAAGTGATTCAAAATTTGGACCAAGGATTTGAAAATCCCGCATTTTTACATTCAGGCTCTGAATTTACAGTATGTGCATCACTTGTTATGATATGTTTATAGACACCATCAGGCTGGGTGAGGCTGAGTTGATACAACGTCCACAGGATGGTATGGGCAATATACAGTTGATGATTTAGTGATTACACGGCGTGTAGTCAATGATAATCACTATATTGACTAATGTTTATACAGTGTATAATAGTTATATCAACTTGTAATTATACGGCGTGGAATATAATACATTGGAATGATAATCAGTGATAATACAGCATATAATTCTTGCATCTATACTAATAAACTAACATATACAGAAACCCCACACCCAATATAATATATTAGTGATTATACGGTGTATAGCTGCCATATCATATATAATACATTAGTGATTATACGGCGTATAATTACTACAATTAATAGAGTATCAGCCTAGTGATTTTACAGTGTGTAAATGTAATGATCTGCGTGCAATGATTAGCCTGATTGTTTGTGGTCAATCAGCCTAACCTCACAGAGGCAGTTCTCTTTTGAGCCCTTTGAGGCTTGGCGTTTGGTAAGCTTGTTGGATTTAGATGATCTTGTCTAAAGAAAAGTTTAGTTTTGTAAATAAAACAGTATAAAAAATGAAGCACAGAGGTAAAGCAAAGTAAAAGTTAATTAAAAAGTATGCAAATAAAGTTTTATTTATCAAGGAAAAACATAACAAAGTAAATAGAAGCAAAATAGAGACTCAGAGTATGGATATAAAGGTTAAAACATAGAAAATAAGTGAATGTATGATGAAGCATCAAAGATTTTAGGTTCAGCATAACATCTTATGTGCTAAATCAATGTAAAAGTATAATTAAAAAATCAAAAAAAGTATATAAAAGTTATATGGAGAGTAGCAGGAGGAGTAGTAGATTATAATTGCAAAAAAATTTATTATGATGAATTTTTTGGGAGTTGAAAATTCAAAACATAGTAAAGTGTCAAGTTTGGCACTGCCAATCAGCTGGGAAAAGCTGAATTCTCACTGTTGAGTATGCCAGAGTTGAGCAGAAAAATAAAATTTACTATGTTTTTTACATATAAAACTTGCTTAAATTTAAAACAGGTTCAAAAGTTAACCCAAAGGCAAGGCAGTTTTATAGGCTTGAAAATAAAAAATACATCATAAATTAAAAAATTAAATGATTAGGAAGGTGTAATTAGTGTTTAAGTTACTCTGTGAGGAGCTGGGAGTGAATTATTTACCATGGTGTTGGTTAAAACTTTAAGAAGCTCTCTGTATTAATCCCTAAGTTAAAGTGTCAAGTGGATGAGTGTTGAGTGGTGCCCATAGTGTGTCACTTATTAATTTAGTCTTAACTTATGAGCCTTTGATTAGTTAAATCTAAAACCAATTATGTGTCAAGTGGATAGTGTTGAAAGGGGGGAGTGGAGTTTCTGTTTTTTATAAACTACATATGAAATATATTAATAAATTGGGCTTAATTTATGTGGCACCACTTGATATATAAACCCAGAATAGACATAATGTAAAACAAGTGGGCTAGTTGATTAATATGTAGACCACTAAATCCAGTATAGTGGTGGTTGTGAGTTTAATCAACAACTATGGACACTAATAATAAAAATACAATAGTAAATAATAAAATTTATATAATTTAATACAGTAGTTTTAAAAGCTATGGCAACAAGCAAAAATACTTTGGATTTAGCCAAAAAAACTCAGATGTAAACAAAATTAAAAATAATATATTTCTATCAATTTAGAATAGATTTATTTATTTTTAATTTTGTTTACATCTGAGTTTTTTCATTTAAATCCAAAGTATTTTCACTTTTTGCCATAGCTTTTAAAACTATGTATGTGTTTTATTAATAAATTAGGATTTGGCTTAAAAAGTGTCAAAATGGCCATTTTTTATTTTACAGTGTCAAACACAGGTGGTCTTAATTTTCATTATTAAATTTACTTATAAATTACCCCTTGTCAGAACTTTTGGTTCTTCTATCAGAACTGGTGGTCTGGTTAAGATTTGCTTTATTGAGTAATTGTGAGATCTTTTTTATTAGGTATATAGTATGCTTGTATGGCAACAAGCGTTAACTGTGATGTCTGTATGATTCTTAGATGGGCAACAACAGGCAATATCCAAGGGAGGCAATGTTCAAGTAGCTCTCTAAGCTGGCGGCTTGCTAAGGTCTTCAAGTCCTGACTATGGTCTTTGAACTTGGATTGTTATAATGTGAAAATGTTCTACAATAGGATCCTCTTTAATTTGTCGACCTTCTATTAGTCCAATGGAAGGGCTTTTATAGAGCTTGCACTCTCTTGCCAGGATAATCTATCATCTGGGGCTTCTAACTCTTGATCAGTCAGTCTTTCTATCCCCAGACTGCCAGACATCAACCCCCAGAGTCAGGCATCTATGTAGGCAGCTGTGGTAAGATTGACTCCTGGTGTTGCTCCCTGGTACTCAACACTTTGTTAAGTACCCAGGAGTCAAGTGCCTCATATGTGAATCTATTAGTATTTTTGGCTTAACTGATTTTAAGCTAATTTTTACTGGTAATATAGGGGTTCAAAACCAAAAACCAAGTTTAAATTTACTTGAACTCAACTCTGTTTAATAATTTGTTTAGCTAAAATACCAATTTAAGGGGCAATTTATATGTGAATTTACTGATAGAAATAAAAAAAACTGTGTTTGACACTCAAAAAAAAAAAAAGTCAGTTTGACCCTTTTTAAGTCAAAACCTAATTTTATTAATAAAACACATATGCGCTTGTATAAAAAATTTACCATTTACTTTTATATTTTTATTATTAGTGTCCATAGGCGTTGATTAAGCTCCTAAGCACCACTATACTGGATTTAATGGTATAGACATTGAGCAAGTACCCCACTTGTTTTACATTATGTCCTTTCCGGGTTTGTGGATTAAGTGGTGCCACATAATTTAAGCCCAATTTATTAAGAGATTTGATATTTAATTTATAAAAAACAGAAACTTGACTCCCCCTCTGTTTGACTCTATCCACTTGCCACACAATTGGTTTTGGATTTAACTAATTAAAGGCTTAGAATTAAGGACTAAATTAATAGGTGATCACTATGAGCGCCACTCAACACTCATCCACTTGACACTTCAACTTGGGGATTAGTACAGAGAGCTTCTTAATGTTTTAACTAAAACTATGATAAATAATTCACTCCCAGCTCCTCACAGCGTAACTTAAACACTAATAAACACCTTCCTACTCATTTAATTTTTTAATTTATGTTGTATTTTTATTTTTTGAGCATATAAAACTGCCTTGCCTTTGGGTTAACGTTTGAACCTGTTTTAAATTTAAGCAAGTTTTATATGTAAAAAACATAGTAAATTTGATTTTTCAGCTCAACTCTGGCATACTCAAAAGTGTTGAATTCAGCTTTTCCCAGCTTATTGGCAGTGCCAAACTTGACACTTTACTATGTTTTGAATTTTCAACTCCCAAAAAAATTCAACATAATAATTTTTTGCAATTATAATCTACTACTCCTTCTGCTACTCTCCATATAACTTTTATATACTTTTTTTGATTTTTTAATTATACTTTTACATTGATTTAGCACTAAGATGTTATGCTGAACCTAAAATTCTTTATTCTTCATCATACATTCACTTATTTTCTATGTTTTAACCTTTATATCTATACTTTGAGTCTCTATTTTGCTTCTATTTACTTTGTTATGTTTTTTCTTGATAAATAAAACTTTATTTGCATACTTTTTATTTAATTTTTACTTTGCTTTACCTCTGTGTTTCATTTTTTTATACTGTTTTATTTACAAAACTAAACTTTTCTTTAGACAAAATCATCTAAATCCAACAAGCTTACCAAGCGCCAAGCCTCAAAGGGCTCAAAAGAAACTGCCTCCACTCCCAAGTGTGCCAAGAAGCCTGCAAAGGCAAAGTCTTCAAATCCATCTCCCACCACCCCATCTCCTCCCACTCCTCCCCCCTCATCTTCAACCTCCTACCCCCAAGTCCTCAAATAAAAGTGATGACTCTCTCACTGATCACTCATTTTACAAGTCAGAGGCCAACTCTGAGCCCACTAAGGAGCGCCATACCAAGAAGTCAAAGGCTGCCAAGGAGTCCACCTCTTCTTCTGGTAGGAAAAAGGAGGCATCTAAGCAGGCCTCAAAGAACCCTTCCCCTCCCCCCTCCTTATGGCTTTCCCCCCTCCCTCATCTGACCCCCAAGATTAGCCTGAGGAGTACTTCAAGAATTTCAAAGCTTCTGGTCATGTGGCTTGGGATCCACTGGCCATTCACAACATTTGTAATGTTGACAGAGAGTTCAAAGTTCCTAAGCGCTACTTCTGGTACTTCCCAATTATGTCTGTAAAGGGTGGCCCTGGTTACGTTGCTGAAAACTACATATTCAATTGCAAAACCCAAAAGTGGTAAAGTAAAAGCAAGCACTTTGTCTGTGAAGATAAGACTTGTGGGGCCCGGCTGAACACCAAGGGCTGGGAGCAGGTAACTGATGAGAAGGGGTAGCACACTTGTTATCCCCCCCCCCAATCACCTGATCACTCAGATACTGAAGTGGTACCTTGTCTAAGTAATCCCTACCTCTGCTCAACCTCTGGGCACTTCAGATCTGGTCATAAAGGCCCTGTAGCAATACCTGAAGCCCAACAATCTTAAGTTGGTGCTACCTCAGGAGCAGCTTGGTTAAGTTCATCAGCAATAAGCAGAATCCTGCCAATCCTCCTCCCTCTAAGGCCTCAGACGTCTTAACTGAGCTTACACTCACCCACAAGATAAAGCAGCTTCCAAGTGGGGAGCACTTTCTCTTCCATGATGATGGGCCCAGCAGCAAAGACCCGTATAATCTGCTACATAACTCAGCAGAACCTGCTGGAGTTGAAAAGGGATTCAACCTGGCTAGTTGATGGTACTCTTTGCCACTTTCCCCCAGATGTTCTAGCAGCTCTGGATTATCAATGCCCAGATTGATATCCAGGTGATTACTATTTGTCTTCTTTCTTCTTCCTGGGGCCACTGATGCCATTTACACCCGTGCTCTTACCATCCTCCACCAAGCACTTTCCATCCTTCCTGACAACAATGATGGAAAGAAGACCCCCTACACCTATGCAAACCCTCCTGCTGCTGACAAGGACCAGGCCACCCTGGACTTGGAGGAAAAGGTAAGGCTAAGAGCTCTTGGGCCTTACATGTGCATAATGGACTTTGAGCCTGCTAAGTTCAATTCATTTGAGCATCTGTTTAGAGGGGGAGGTACAGGGGTGCCACTTCCACTTCCTTCAAGCAGTTGCTTGCAATGTGCAGGCCCATTCCAAGCTTAGTAGGTTGAGCTGGAGGGACACTTTGGACACCTGCAAATTTGTACTTGTACAATTTAGTGCCTTGGCTTTTTTAAAGCCAGAGCACACTGTGCAGGGGTTTGAGGTTCTCTCAAAGGATCCTTACATAGTAAAGCACTAAGAGTTCAAGTCTTTCCTCAATTACTTTGAGCCCCAGTGGATTGGGAAGGTTATCACGCAGAGGCAAGGCAAGGCCTGTGCCAAGGCCAGTTGGAATGTTTACCAGGCGGCAGTGAATGGTGAGCTCAAGACCACCTCAGCACTAGAGACTTATCACAAACACCTCAAGGCCAACTTTGGGCTCCAACCAAAATTCAATAAGTTTTTCTACCTCCTGCAGCACAATCAGGAGAAACCCATCTCTAAGCTGTGTGACTTGGCAAACTGCATCCCCCCACCAAGCCCACAACCCACTTCACCCTATTCACCAAGGCCATTCAAAATGCGGCCAAGTATAAATACAAGGCCTCAGAGATCAAGCAACAGCTTGAGCTCATTGCAACTGCCCTCCTGGAAGGGGCCAAAATGAAGAAGGGGAAGAATGGGGAGGAATAAACTTGCTGTCTTGCTTCTATGGTTTTAATTTCTACTTTTAGTTTTGATCATTTAGCTTTTAGTTTTAATTTTTCTATTTTTTGATTTAATTAGATAATAATAATTTTATATATATATGGTAAGTTTGAGATGAATAGTGATAGTTAGAAAGTGATTGAAATATCTTAATTTTTGTTAATTTACTAGTAAAACATAAAATATTCACATTTGTACTTATATGAACTATCATCAAATAAATATTAATATTTCTTTATATTTTGCATAGCTTATATTATTGCATTTTTTATTTAATTTTCATTGGAATTTTATTTTTTATGGTAATCAAAAATATTTTTATAGTGAAGAGTATAAATTACATAGTAAAATGAGAAATAATTATGTATTTCTCCTTATTTTTAATAATTAAGATACTGTTTTTATTACATTTTTGAGCTTTCTGGTGTTACTTTAGTATACCATAGCTGTATAGCTTGATTTTTATATTAAAAGTTTTCAGAACATCAAGATCTGTTAATTAAAAAAGTGTTGCTTTCTAGTTGTCAATCAGGTAAAAAGCTGAATTCTCACTTTACTATAGTGTTGAGCACTAGGGAGTCAATTTTACCACAGTTGCCTCCATGTGATGGCATGGGATTCAATGTAATATTACCCTGTTCTGGGTACTTGTTGTCATATAGTCATGCATGATCTATTAGTGTACCAGTGGTGGCAGCACTAATTAAGGGCTCTATTTTTAGCACATAGTTAGTCAGTTCACCAAGCAATCTTTCTTAGCATGAATTTGCAGTGGCACCAGCAGGTTGCCAGTGCAAATTAATCAGAACCCTTTCTAGTCCTCAGAGAAACCCATGATCTTCTTAGTAATTTGTTATGGGGGCTATTCTACTGCTAGCCTGGTGGTTTGCTAGAATATTTTGGTATAACTCTAGCCAATTGGGAATTGGTCACAATTGTAGGTCTAAGATATTCCTGGTTGTTCTAAGAACAGTTGATCCAAATCTGCTCTATGAAGGCTTCTTAGTTCAATTAAGTCTGCTAGTAATATATCAGAAGCTTCTATAATTAATGGCTTGGCAGGTCATCAAGATTAATCAAGGTAGAGCAAAGTCAATATAAATTCCTAAAGCCCCTTTAATTGGTCTTTTAACTAAATGAATTATTAAATGGAGTCAACTTCCAGTGTTTTTAAACTTGCATTTTGGTTTTGAGCCCCTGAATTACTAGTAAAATTAGCTTAAATTGTTTATGCCAAAAATACTAGTAGATTCACATATGCAGCAGTCAACTCCCTGGTAGTTTCCAAACAGTCAAGCACCAGGAAGTCAACTACCAGGGAGTCAATTTCACCACAGTTGCCTCAGAGAAGGGTACACCAGGACAAATCTTTCATCAATTGTGTGCGCTAAATCCTCCAGCAAATTCAGGGGCTTAGCAGGGTTTTGATAAGTTTTCTTAGTGCGGCAGGGAAATATTGTCTTATCCAAGGCCAAAGGGGTATTAGCTTTACAAGACCCTTCTCAGCTCTCTCACACAATAAGATATCACTGATAAATTTAAATCTCTTATCCAGATGTTTATGCTCTGCCATTAATTTAGCCTGAGCATGTTGGGCAAGGGTTTGAGCTTCTCTGTAGTGATCATTATGCCTTGGGCTATGAAGCTGAATTCCAACCCTTCTTTGACTACTATGAGCCACAGTGAGTGGGAAGCAAGGTGGTCAGTTACAGGGGCAAACCAACAGAAAAGGCAAGCTAGAATTGCTACCCAGGCTTTCCTCAATGATGAAATTAAGACAAATCAGGCCTGAAAACCTGGCATAAACAGCTAAAGTCCTCCTTTGTTGTCAAACCCAGATAAAACATTTTCTTTGAGAACTTTAAGGTTGAACAGGAGAAGACTGTCTCCTCTATTTAAGATATGGAATTAAGGGCTCCAAAGAGGAGAAAACAGTGCAAGGCTAGCATTTACAAATAGCAGTAAAATACAGCTTTCAAGAATAAGTACCAAGATATCTGAGTTTGGGGAGTATATAAGCAAGATTGCCACTACACTCTCTTTCAGCAAGCCTTCACCTTAGTTTTAATAAACATTTTTAGGTTTTTTGTTTTTTATTATATAGTTTTAATGTCAAAACTAATCATATTATTTAACAAGACAATTGAAGTTAAATTTAGTGTCAAGGAGCTGGATGTACTGATAATTTGGTTATTGCTGACATAGCTAACATCCATTCATTGCCCAGTTTGGTGCCAATTCTATATACTGTTCAACATACCAGAAATGGCAACAAACTAATATCACATGACTCATCTAGGTATCCAGCAACTCAAACCCATTCTGCACATGACCACCCTTGTCTTTGCTCAAACTTAAATCCCTGTCACAGAACAAGTTATATAAGTCTAAAGTATTATCCAATAAAATATACTTCTTCTCTTATTAAATTCCATATTCAAAGCTTCCCCAAAAGGTGCTCCTCATCACTGGTAGCAGCTACAGTTTTTTTACCACACTCATGAAAGAAAGAAAGAATGACTGAACAGAACCTGCCCACCTTTGCTCATGTACTGAACCAGGATTCATCTCAGGATGCCTGGAAGACGTACTTCCACGCCCACAACATCAACATCAAAAATATATACCTAGTGGATGAACTGTATTTGAAGGACTGGTTATTCCCAAAGCATGTGCCAAGATAATTCAATAAAGTTGCTCTCTTCAACCACAAACAAAAACACAACTGCAAATCATAGGTGAAGTTACCAATACCAAGTACATTGGAATTGACAAGTTCTTTGGTAAAAAAAGAAAACATCATTAACTGGCTGGATCACTCAGCTGCTAAACTCTATGCCAGTTGCATTCCCTGCAAAAAATGGGTCCAGGAAGCCAGAAAGTGCCTGTGCAAGGCCACAGCTAACTGGTTTGCTGCCTGGTGTAACAGAAATCTTTGGATGATATGAAGCTGTCTCTGTGTGGTGGGGAATCACCCATCAAATCATCATAGAGTTAATGATTAACCACTAACACAGCTTTAAATACCATTTTGTAAAATTTCTAAATGAGATCCTAGGGTTAAGTAAAATAATTAACCCCAACCAGAAAAGCCCTAGGTAAATGGCCTGTGAGAGAATCAGAGTGTCTTCAGCATAAAATTCAGGACATTGGGATAGCACATGAGTCTCAGCTTTCACAGGAGTGGAAACAGCTCCAAGATTAGCAGGCATTGAATTAACATTTGGCAACAATGACAACATACTACTAGCAGCAGGCCCCCATCTTGCAGTAATAATCTGGCTAAGGATTAAATTGTAGGGGTTGTAGCGCAACAATCCAACTAAAGGATGCATTTTCAAAAGTAAAGTTAGACCAGGGAACATATGATTTTATTGAGTAAATTTTTGGGAGGACTCAACTCTTAAGAGTTTAAACAGTGAAAATTATTCAATATATATCAAAAATTGACTAAACAATACTACCTGGATCATATGCTCCTATTCCTTCCACAATTTCAAGTGAGTATCTAGTCCAGGTTGCAAAGAACCCTTGCATGACCAATTTCTGACAACCATGCTGATTAACAAGTTCATATCTGGTGACCCTTAAATTATGTCAATTCATCAACGTCAACTTACAGGGGGAAATCAGATTCAACCAGCAAACTGGAGCAGCTGTAACCCATTTCCAATCAACTGTTTGATTCAAATCAGTTAAATCAGTTAGTTTTGTTAAAGTTTTTAGGGGTTTTTGAGCTTTCCTACTTGGCTAAATAAGCCCTGGCATGATGGAACCTACTGTGACACTTGAGTTTGGCTCACAAACAGACAACCAGCTTGAAAACTGGGAGGAGTTCAAAACAGACATCACCCACAATTTCCGTGTCACCAAATCCCTCCAAGACATTGCAATACAGCTCACGCCAATATATTTGAGGAGATACTCCACAAAATTCAAACCCCAGCTCAAGCTGACAATGTACACACTAGAGCATCATTCATCAACAGAATAAAACCCTCAGTTGTTGCCCTCATCTGCCCATAGGCCAACACCTCCATGCCTGCGCTCATTGCAGAAGTCAAGTGTGCAGAAAAATGCGCAAACATGGAATATGCTGTATGTAACAGCAACTACTCCTCCAACATCAATGGCAGAAATAATTCTAATATCAAAAAGTGCCAAAGTACCAACCACAACAATGGCAACTCTAATCAAAACAATGGCAATCACAGCCAGAGCACAAACTTCTCCCATCCCAAGAAAGAGGGCACCGCCAAAGTGAAAAATGCTGAAACAGCAAGCTGCTACAAATCAGACCCCACATTTTCTGACCTCAAAGGTATCAAAACAGAGAAACAGGGAAAAGAGGAAGGGGGAAGGTCTAAGTGCCCCTGTCTCCCCCCAACTTGATAATAAACTGTACCAAGGCACAAACTTTGCTGCTTGCATCCCACGTGTCCCGCAATCCTCTATTTTTATGAACTTAAAAATTAAAGATCACTTGCAACTTCTTGTCTACCCATGCACTTAAAAATCACATACACACAAAAATATTATTTGACTCTGCTGCGCAACACACCATGATGTTCAAACCATTTGTAACCAAGTACAAAATACCAGCTGTCAAATCCAACTTCAAATATGCCAGAATGGCAGACAAATCAAAATTTCTACTTGAAGGCAAAACAAATCCCTTCAGAATTGACCTCCAAGGCATAAAAATGTCCATTAAAGGACTCGTCATGACCAAAATAAACTATGATATTATAGCAGGCATGGAGTGGTTCACCTAAGTAAACTCAAGTGTAAGTTGGAAAACAAAGACCATGACCATCAAACACAATGTAGTCAATTTCAACGTTCTCAAAGAACCTAACAATCTCATCCTGAAAGACACAGTATTTCTCTGAATAATAAATAAGGACAACTCAGAAATTCTAACCAAAGACAGTACCCTCTACATAATAAGGTACACTAAATTCAGTAACATACAAATAACCCAAATCCAATCCCCAGAGCTTCTAGCACTCCTAAATGAATATGCCTACATATTTAAGGAAGAGCTCACAGAGCTACCCCCAAACTGGAAGTTGAACATGGCATTGACCTATGCAAGGCCATGCCCAAACCTGCACCCCTCTACAGAATCTCTCCCATTGAGACAAAAACCCTCAAAAATCACATTGAGGATAACCTAGCTAAAGGCTTCATTTGCCCATCTGAATCCCTGTTTGGGCAGCAGTTTTCTTTGTAAATAAAAAGGAAGGCTCACTCTATCTATTAACAGACTACAGAGCTCTCAATGCAAGCACAGTAAAGAATAAACATCCCCTTCCACTTATAGAGGATCTGTTTGCAAGACTCTCCAGAGCCAAATTTTTCTCCAAAAGCAACCTCACCTCAGGTTACAAACAAGTTGAAGTAAAAGAAAAAGACATACCAAAAACTGTGTTCTGTACACAATTTGGATCCTTTGAGTGTAGGGTAATGAACTTTGGGATTATCAACGCTCTTGCAACGGTTATCACCATGATAAACCAAGCACTAAATGGTCTCTCAAATACATTATGCTACCTTGATGATATCATCATATTCTCAAAAACAAAAGAGGAACACCTCACGCATGTCTGCAAGACACTCAATTGACTTGAAAAGCACAAAATTTATTCAAAACCAAGTAAGTGCCAATTTATGAAAAAGGAACTCCTGTTCTTGGTCCATGTTGTCTCTGACAGTGGCATCAAAGCAGATCCAGACAAAATAAAAGCCATAAACAACATGCAACGCCCCACCTCTGTTAAACAAGTTAGATGCTTTCTCAGAATGATAGCTTACCTAGGGAAATACATCAAAGACTGCAGAAAGCTCACCACACCAATCAATGACTTAACCAAAGGTAATGCAAAAAAGAAATTCATCTGGACACCAGAATGTGATAAAAATTTCTAATTATTAAAACAAGCTTTGATTGAAGCACCAATTTTGCAATACCCTAATAATAACAGGTGCTACTGCTTGAGTCAGATGCCAGTGACACTGCCATTGGTGCAGTCCTGCGTATCTGCCAGCCAGGGCAGTAAACTTCCTGCCAGTATGTTACAAAAGCAAAAAAACTAACCAACACTGATCAGAGATACCCAATACACAATAAGGAATTGCTAGCAATATACCACGCTTGCAAGAAATGGAGATGTTACTTAGAAGGACATTTAAACGTACAGTTACTAACTGACCATAAATCCTTAATCTATTTTAAAACTCATATCACACTTGCAAGGCAACAAGCCAAATGGATGTCCCTGCTGGAGCAGCTCAATCTGGACATCTAATATAAAAGGGGGCAGAGCTGGTCACGGCTGATGCTCTCTCTAGCTATGTCAGCCAAGAGAGGATCATCCTGACCACCTGGACCCTGACTTGCCCACCCTATATAACACTGAGTACAAGACTAAAAGGAAAGATCCCGTAACACATCAACTAACCCATGATACATAAGTAAGGAATTAAATGTATTCCCATGTATCAAATGGCACAGTATACCAAATCATCAATGACAAACACGTCCTGTACATTCCACTTGCACAAAGAGTTGATACCATACTAAGACATCACCGCCTACCAGGCCACACAAAGGCTAACAACCTATATCTCACATTAAAAGAGATAGTATGGTGGCCCAACCTCAAACAGGATATAGTTTATGTTCTGAAAAAGTGAATAGTGTGTGAAAAATACTCAAGCACCAAGGCTCCTCAGTCAATAGTTAACCCAGTACCTGACCCTGAACTGTCCAAGGTTTGGGGACTGGACGTAGTGGGCCCCTTCCCAGAAACTAAGACAAACCAATGTTTCCTAATTGTAGCCATTGACTTTGCTACACGCTGGCCCATCTGCTGGGCAACCAAAGACCACAAGGCAGAAACAATAAACTGCTTCATCAACACAGCAATAATAGACAACTATGGTACTCCAGACTACATCATAACTGATGGAGCAACAGAGCTATCAGGTCACATAGTAAAAAATAATTTAAAATAAAAATATCAAGCATTTCACAACCTTGCCCTTCAGGCCACAGGCTGATGGCAGAGTTGAACCCTAAACAGCAGTCTCATCAGAACCCTAGAGAAAATAATGGATGGCAAAGCTAAAGACACATGGCCACTATACATGAAACATACATTGTTAGTATACTGGATACACACCAATCAAGTGATAGGCTACTCACTGTTTGAACTAACATACAGATAAAACCCAGAGATAGTCACCCACAATAAACAACCATATGTGAAAATTCCTCTGGGAAACCCTCTCACAGTAGAACAGGCGCCAGCACTACTACATATACACCTCAAAGCTAAAATATCAGAAACCAAGAGGCTCAAAGTACAAAAGTTGAACTCTTCAGAGGAATCACTCCCAATCAACTCCCCCGTCTGGATCCTGGCCAGAAACAGGAAGAAGCTGGATTCAGTACACAGGGGACTGGGAATAATCATCAAGTACAGACCAGACTGAAACACCTACCTAGTGAAATTCCAAGATGCCAAAGACCCTGTCATCAAAAAGTACCACAGATCACGCCTTTGCCTTGGAAAAGTGGAACACTTGACTCAGCTAGTACCTACTAGCAAACAACTCCAGGAACATCAGGCGGCAGCTGTCAAGACAAAACCCCCTCCTGATGTACCAGAGTAACCCCTTAAGGGAGGGGTATTTCAAGGAGCTGTATGTACTGGTATTCTGGCTATTGCCAACACACATAACATCCAGTCATCACCTGGTTTGGTGCTAATCCAATATTCATTTCAACATTCCAGAAATGGTAACAACCTAATATCACATGACCTGTCCAGGTATCTGTCAATATGAATCCAACTCACGCATGACCTCCCTTATCTTTGATCTAACTTAAGTTCCTGCCATAGCACAAGCTATATAATTCTAAAGTAACATCCAATAAAATATAATTCTCTTCTTTTTAATTCCATATTTGAAGCTTCCCCAAAAGATGCTCCTCATCATTAGAAAGAATTAATAGGTTTTTAAATAAAGATTTTATGCCAGAGCCTGAAATATCTAGCTTAAATAGTTTTCAGTACTAAATTATATGTTTTTTGGGTTCTTATTATATCAAATATTCTTAAAAATTAGTATTTTCTTTATTTCTTATTAAATATACTATTTTTATTGATTTTTGTTTTTTAAAAAAATTAAGCAGTTTTTATATGGCAAATAAAATAATTTTATAGTCAAAACAGTTAATTTCATAGTAAATTATTTTGAAGTAGATTATTATTAACTTTTTCAATTAATGTGCATTATTTTCTATTTGTTTTTTTGGATTTCACATGATCATATTACCCTAAAAACTATTTGGAGCTTAATTTTTACTAAGTAAAATGTTCAGCATTTTATTTTTGCTTGTTAAAAAGTGTCAACTTTCAGTAGGCTACATGATAATAAACCTAATCTATACTTTTCTAATGTGTTGACCTGAATATAAAATTAATTTTGACAGTTGCCATTTTTAGAAAAGTACAGCTGATCTGGCTCAATCCAGCTTGCCTATGAAGCCCTGCTTATTTTTATAGTGATATCAAATCAGTGCTAACATTAATTTTCTTGATATCTCTCTTGTTGTAATCCACATGAGGAGCTATTTTTCAAGTGAAGGCTTTATATTGTCAAAATAAAGATTGACTGCCTAAGACAGGTAAACTCTGGTTGGTTTATTGATATTTCTAGCTTTTATGAATGGAGAGCAGTGATCTATACCTTGGGGTGGTAATAAGGTATCCCCTTATCAGTGGTGTAAAATGATAGAGAAGTTGTGGTTGCCCTAGGATGGATGTGATGAGGTAGCATTGAAGTCCTGGTACTAACTGGGGTGAGAATACAGTTGGTTAGCTCTACTTAGGAGAGAGGTAGAGTTTTTTCATGAAAATAGGGCAGCCTTAAGGAAGTCTTAATATTTATGGGCAAAGCGAGGTAGCTCAGGAGCATCATTAGTGTAGCTTTCCAGAGAAGTAGCTTCAGAACTTAACTATTTGGAGTTTTAGATGAGGTGAAGTTGGTTATATTGCTCCTAAAAGCTCAAACTAACCACTTAATTGAGTTAAAAGAGTTGTAATTCAGGAGTAACACTTGCTTCTGATGACCTAAAGTGTAGTTTATTGATGGGGGTCAAGTCTAGGTTGATTCACTTCCAGATAATTATTGTGTGAGTCTTTGGTGTTGAGTGATGGAGACTACCAGAGTATGGAAGCTCAGATAAAGGACATTGTGGAGAACAGCAGAAAAAATGAGAAGGACTAGGTGGGAGTCATCTATAGTGGCTGGAAAGAGATAATGAGATATAACAAGGATAAAAAGATTTAAAATAGATTTAAAAGTTTAAAAGAAATAAAAAAAGTAAATATTTAAAAACAGAGAAATAAAAGATGAACAAAAAGGAGATAAATAACAAAAGAATTAAATAAAGCAATTAACTAAATAAAAATAATTAAAAATGTTAAGAGAATAATTTATTAAGAAAAATGAATGGAAGTGCAGGAGCAGGTGGGAATGGAATGGGGAAACTTTGAAATCAGAGAAAATCATTTTTCTGTTGGCTATAATACAAAGTGAGAGCAAGACAACAGGGCCTTTGAGTTTGCCAAGAGGGGGAAATCACAGAGAAACATTGAACAAAATGCAGGGGAGCAAATTATTTATGCTTTATATAAGGAAAATGAGCAAATCAACCTGAGATAACATAACAGGAAAACAGGGAAACTGTTCAAATCACGGGCTGAGAGTTTTGCCAGAAAGCAATGGCAGCAGGTTTGAGCAAGGAGTAACGCCATGTAGCCTGTAGAAATAGTTCAGAAAAATTAGTGTATCTGAGTGGTTGATTATTTACAGGTTGAGGCTTGTTTTATCAATGTTTTTCATTGACAAAACAAGGGGGAAAGCCTGATAAATCAGGGGATTGAAAAGGAAAAGCCTGTCCTGATTGGATGAAGTAAGAAATAAGGTTTAATTTATTATATAGGAAGAGAAAACCAATAGCTTAATATTGGGGGAAGCAGCTCAGAAGATAATTAGACTGAAGCAAGGGGCTATTTAATGGGTAATAGACTAAAACAAGGGGATTATCCACTTAAGAGAGCTACAAAAGAAGTCCAAGGCCAAGAGAAAGAAGCCTAAGAAAATGAGCAAGAAGTTCAGAGAAAGGAGTCCAGGGGCACAGACAAAGATTCCAAGATCAAGACAACCAAAGCCACACAACAAGCTATCATACAGAAGGTTTATATGGGGATCTCTCTTCTTTTTTTCAATAAACGTCACTATTAACCCATAAAATCTTCATTAATTTTCTATAGTTCATCATGTATAGTGCTCATCACATTTAATATCCTAGCCCAAGGGAGGAGAACCTGTACTGCTGTATCTTCAGGAATATTTTCACTAGCAAATCTTCTGAGGAGGAGTGGGCTTGACTGACCAAAAGAATACAGATGACCCCCAGAGGGAAGGAATTCTTAGGGAATGAGTTCAGAAGATTGTTTCATTTCTGGTATCATTCCAAGAAGAGAAGCCCATATCTCTGAGGTGATAGTCTATGGAGGAGATAATAGGATGGTCCTAGGAAAATTACTAGAGGAATTTGCTGTTCTCTAAGAAAATTACAACACTCTTGCCAAAGGACTAGATCACTCAGTGAATGATAAACTCCCCCCAGCCGGTACCTGGCATTTAACCAGGAGATATTTTGGTTTCTGAGGAACTAGAGCACTAAATAGCTTTTATGTGATTCTTTAGCATTTTTTTTTATACCAACAAAAATATATAGCTATTTTCTTATTTTCTCTTGGCACTTTTGAACCTACAGTAATCTTCTGATAAGCACAAATATGTTCAATATTTTTGTATATTTAAAAAACCCCTAAGCTAATCATTATATTCATCCTGTACTTTAGCCAATGGGCATTCTGAGCCTTGTTTTTTTGGTAAAGATTTCCCCTGGGTTTTCTTGGGCATCCTAACCTAGTGCTTGTGGGGTAAAATTGAAACTTGGTAAAACTAACATGGAGGCAAAGATCTTTGACAGAGATGCCTGAAATAAAATTGTGGTGGCCTGGAAAAATTGAGAGGGGTTAAAACATGTCTTAGGATATACTAGATAAAGTGAAAAATACATGATATGGGTTGTTTGAGTAGTAAATTAACCATGAGGATATTGAGGAAGTGGGTTTAAACCCTCCAACCTTCAATTTATGATGACTTCATTATTTTCTTTGTCATAAAGATAGCTCAATGAGATGTTATTAAGCCATACTATAGCTCCACCAATATCTGAAATTTTCTGTTGTCAAAACAGCAGGGTCAAACCCCCATAAAATTTCCATAAAAGAGACCCTGTTCCACTCAATTTGACTTCCCACAATTCAAAGCCAAATGCAGAAGACAACTCAAGTTTCCAAACAAGGCAACAAGAACCAGTGACAATCTCTAATTGGTGGACAGTTTGATTTGGCACTTGGCTCATTATAAGGATCAAGCCACTCCGCTTTCAATCCAATTAATTGATTTTCCTAATATTACTCTTCTTAAAATGATTCTCTCAAACTATATAAGTCATATATCTCAATAAAAATAACTATCTAGCTTAAAAAAATATTTCCCCCTTTTAACTTACTAATACAGCACAGTTACAACACTATTATCATTATCAAACCATACCATTGTCAAAAAAGCAGGGTGAACCCCTGTGTCAAAGAACCAACCTTGTGCAGCTGGCCTGTCATTTTCTGGGATAGGACAGGCTGCAGCCTGGGCAGGAAAAGCCCATTATAGGATTGGTGAAAACTTAAATAGGTAAAATAATGCTTTTCCCACCCATAACCATAGGCCAGAATCTGGGATTATTATGTCAATCACCCCAAAGGGTTATGTATACTATAACAAACATCTTATTATAATTGTCTAGGGGGGCTTAGAGACAGAGGTGGGCATTAGTTTGGGTGCCAGAGGCATATCCATGGCTAGTTGGTAGGCAGGGAGTAAGTTGTACTTATCTTTAAACAGCCTGGGCTCAGTGGTAAACCAAGGTCCCTTTCTATTATTCTGGGCCAAGTCTTTAGTATGAGCTAAGGTTTCAGGGCCCAGTAGGTTTTGAAAGGTCTCCATAGTAAACAACTTACACAGATTCAATATGAACTTTTCAAAATCAACTAAATTCAACTTTATTTTATTGGGCTAAACTTAGAATGATCACAGGGGGTCATTGTGAGCAACACCTTTATAAACCATTCCATTATATTATTTAGAATCTTCTTAAATCTTCTAGACAGTCTTAGGGACTCTGTTGGTGGCATTAGGCTGGGGTTTTGGGGAATCTTCTGAACAGCATGACTCATGTTTCTTTGTAAAGTCCCGCACGTCAGGCTTTGCATCCGCATTTGCCTAAAAATAGCACAGATCAACTATCCTGGTGCTTGGCTACAGAATGCGTGTTTGGGCGTCCAAATCTGTCCAGTGGTTGCTTTTATGCTCAAATTAAGATTTGCATTGATTCTTGTGCCTTGGTTGCATAATTTTGTCATTTTGCACTGGTTAGGAAGTTTGGCTGGCAGCCAAACTTTAAGAAGCCATAACTCATTGTCTAGTAGCAGCTAGGAGAGTCATCAACCTAGCATTGGGATTGTAAAGAATAGTAGAGCTTTCCCAAGGCATTTCTGTAGCACAAGATGTGTCAGGGCGTATCCTGACACAAGGGGTTGTATGCAAGTATATTATTAGTGCCAGGGATCCACACATTAGGGAGCTTATCTCCAATGGAATGGAGAAGGGCCCCCATTTCAAACTTATTTAGAGTGGTTCCAATGAGAATTCCAGTCATCATCATATGTGGTAGATGTCCTAGCAATCTGAATATCCCCAAAAAGGGAGGGAGGTGGTTTAATAAGTAATAAAGTCTGTCATAGCCCAGGACCAACCATGGTGCCTGGGGTAGACAATTTGAGGGGAACAGGTGATTTCAACATATGAAGCATTGTCAGGGAGCCAGCCTGTAGTATGTTTGGGATGGTTGGCACAAGGACATCCCACAGTCATGGGGGGAGTGCCCACCACAGGATGGGTTTTAGCTTCACAATGTAGGAAAAAAATTTGCCTAGTAGGGCCCAGGGGCTGTTGGCGGGTACCATGGAATTGATGAGGCCAGTAAGTGTAATATAGAGGACGCCAAACAACTGGATGGAGATTTTATTGGCAGTGGTCTTGTGTTCCTGCAGGCAACTGGGTTGGGGGTCACTGGCAGAGTCATGTGTAAGGAGTAAGATGGCTTGGGAGAATACTCAGAGGGATATGCTGGGCTATAGAGAATTACTGGAAGTTGGTGTAATTTGGGCAACTTGGGGTCTGCTTCTGGTAAATGGTAGGTTGACAGGGCGGGATCAGAGTAATTTTTGTGTGAATTTAAAATTGCTAAGAGTAAGTATGGGATAACTTGAGAGAGCCAAAGGTTCATAGCACTTTTTATTGCAAGAATGGCAATGAGCAGCTTCCTGGCAACTTCAGGGTAGAATTATGCTTATCTACCATGAAAAAATTTTGCTGCTTCCTTTTGGCCGGGTGCTGGAGACTGCCTGGGCTTGGGAAATCTTGGTGGCGTCCACTGGCAGTGGTACGTTATTGGCTGAGCTTGGGTAAAGAATTTTGGTTTCCAACTTAGTCTTATGAGATTTCTTAATCATTCTGCAGCTTGCTGGGCCACAGAGACAGGTGTTGGCCTTGGGTCAAGTTTTGTGACACCTCATTGGCAGGGTGCTGGTGTTTCACAGAGGAACTGTCCAGTTTTGGCAACTAATCACTAGGTTGGACAGGTCCACGGCCAGACACAATTTGCAAGTGACTGGTGCTTCATTAGCCATGATCAATGATTTCTCTGAAATTGGGTTGGTTCCTGGTTTGAGTCCAATGATCTGCAGGCTGGCAGTTCCTGGTTTAGGTCCAATTATCCACGGGCTAGCAGCTCCTTGGAATTTGGGTTTTGAACCTGGGGGAAAGACACCGTCTCCTTGTTGATCAGCAGTGATTCATTATTAGGATCAGGTTTCAAGACACAAAGGCAAGGTGCTGTCCCTTTGATGGTCAGTAGGCAAGTGTCCCTTGTGAAAATCATGACAGTAGCAGGGATCAAAACAATACCAAATGGAATTTGCTGACTTGTTGGTGGGGGTCAGTTCTGGAGTCCCAACATTTACATTGGCCCAAATGTATCCCAAAAACACACACAAACCCCGTACTAGAAGGAGGGGCTTCATGCTGTTGGAGGAGGTCACAAATTTCTACTAGCCAGTTAAAGTTTGAAAATATAGAATTTATTGTGAAGTTTAAAAGGAATGAAATTTTTGGTGCAACTTGCTCAGGAAACAGATTTCAGCTTAAGTACTGAAGGGGGTGGGATAGGAATATTGTGTTTACCCTTAGAAACTGCAAGTACTGCTGATGAAGTATTGCTTTCCAGGTCTTCAGCAAGCTGCAGCCTGAAAAACAAGAATTAGGGCTTTGATTAATTTGCAGGGTGAATTTCATATCCTCACTATGTGCTGGCAGCTTTAGTTTTCCTATATGAGAGGTATTCCAATGGATTGGTTGTGATTTAAGGTTTTATTGGGTGCCAGGATCCCCTGGCTGTTGATTGGTGTTTGGAGTGCATTTTTTATCATGAGTTTGGCTATTTGGAAAGTTTAATTGGTTTTGGATCTATTAATTGATGCTAGCTTATTG
This sequence comes from Entomophthora muscae, assembly GCA_014839935.2. Classification (NCBI taxonomy): domain Eukaryota; kingdom Fungi; phylum Entomophthoromycota; class Entomophthoromycetes; order Entomophthorales; family Entomophthoraceae; genus Entomophthora; species Entomophthora muscae. The sequence continues at coordinate 59,649 of QTSX02005966.1, read as the reverse complement.
TTAACATGATTATTTACGTTGTCAGGGTATTTTGGAGCTGTCTGGGATAGATTTGAAGTAGATTTTATATTGGCCAGCATGTTTTGTTTTCATTTTTGCAATTCAGGTTTTGCAGAACCTGAATTGTATATCAGAAATGTGTGTGTTTTTATTCTGCTGTGTTCTCATTCTTGGATCCAAGTTAGTTCCCTGATCCAAACTCAAAATTGGATCCGCATTTATAAATGTGGGACTGCTTTCATATTTTCTAACAATTTTAATGCTTTTTTTCTCCAATCCTGTTATGAAAGGAAAGGATTTCCTTACCCTTAGCGGTGTATTCTTGATATTCAGGATTCAAAGGGTGATATGTAAAGTGGACAGGGTCAAAGGGGGCACCTGGAGGACAAAAGCTTGTGGGTAGAGGGGCAGGCAGGCTGGAAGAATTAGAGTTAATCTGGCATATTACTAAGATAAAATATGACAATAGTTGGGAAACCCAATATTGCATAACCTAAATAAATCATGGCAATAAATTATGGTGCAGGGTCCAGTGGTTTATATATACCCCACTATCAGACTTTAATCATAATGAGCTGGATTCAGTTGGTTGGAAAATAGAAATTTGGACAGGAGGACTGCCTGGGCTTCAGGACAGCAAAATGGCACTGGTACAGGAAGGGAGTTCATTTGACTAGATCTTCAAGAAAGGTAGCACAACCATTCTGCTCTAGAGCAATATTTTTTGGGAAAGCTTGTGTTCAGTGCCTTCCTTGGGGGCTTAATCCTAATTGGCTATCAAGGTAGACAGCAGCTTTATCAAGCCAATGACAGGAGCCTTCTTGCCTGTATTAGGTAATTTGTTGTGTTTTTTAGGAGTCATCATTGGCAAGTCTACACTGGCATCCTCATCTTAAAGGGCTTTTGTGGTTTAAAATCAGAGAGGACTTGATCCCAAAAGAAACATAGATGGGTGGCCCCCAGGTCCTCATGGCTGGTGGCCTGCAGTCTGGCTTGAACAGGGTTCAAAACCTGTTTCAAGTCTTGGGTTTCACAAGGAGGAGAAAATGGTATTCCTGATATCAAAGGGTAACTCAATTTGGCGCTTGAATCATTACCAGGATCAAGCCATCTCCTGCTCAATCCAATTGATTGATGGTTTCAATATTGTTCCTCTTAAAATGTTTTACATATACTATATAGTCTCACATATCCCAATAAAGATAAAAATATAGTTATCAATCATTTTCCCCTTGTAACTCTGCTAATACAGAACAGTTATAGAAATATCTTTGGCTTAAAATCCAAATCAATCAACAAATATATATTTCCCCTCATCTTCTCCTGATGCCCCTTCCATGGATCACCTTGATATCAAGGGCATGTGTCAGGGCTTCTGAGTAGCTACTGGTCAACCAGCTATCATCACTCCTAATCAACTAGGACAACTTCGCATGGCCAACATTCTGCCCGTTAACTTTGATAAGAGCTTTAGATTACCTAGATGGATCTAACAACACCTTATTCCAAATAAAGATCCAGATCCAGGGCTGATTGGATAGAATTTAACAAGGTTGAGGAGAACATGGCTGAATCATGTTTCAGAATATTCAAGGTCAGCACAATAACATCAATATGCTATTGTCATCAATAGCTTGGAATTCCACCTAAATAAGTAACAATAAACTAACAGAGTTATACTGTTACTTTGGAATAAACCTTGGAATAAGATATTCCCCAAGTACTGAAACCCCTATACCTCTGCCCATGGATACCTAGCTCTGGGGATTGGAACTGGCTGTCTGGGGAATATATGTACTGGCCTAGTGAGAGTTAGAAGCATCAGATAATATCCTGACAAGTGGGTTCCTAAACACCTATATAAAGATATTCCATTCCAGTTAGAAAAGCAGACAAAAAAATACATTATCACAGGTGGAAAATAGCATTTCTATTTCTACCTTGCATACTACTGAGCCGCTTGCTAGTAGTAACCTTGATCCAAGCTAGACTCTAATATGCCAGTACTTGTGGGATCTCTTGGTGATTGCTTCTTCTGGTGCCTATATTCTATTGAAGAAATATTCTGTTTTACATACTCTCCCTTGAGAAGGACGCCTAGATGCCTTTCTGCTGTACACTGAGACTGATTGGTAGCCTGGATTGTCTTTTTACAATCCCATTATCAACAATAGTAGCTTCTAAAACAACTAATAAAGATTCTTCAAGATCTATAAATCTTGGCAGTATGTCTATTATAGGGGCTATATCTTCTACTGGGATATTATAGTTTTTTGCAATAGAAGGGGATAATGGGGTGTAGGGGGAAGATTATACTTGACATGATACAATTGTAGGAGGATAGAGAGCTGCTGATAGGTGAAACTTGGGTTGGGTATTAGGATTAAACAGTTAGGATCTGGTTTTGTAAAGATCTACTTAAATATTCTGTTTTGTTGGATATTGAGATGATATAGATGTAGGGAAATGGGATGATTTATATTTAAAGTGTTATAAAAGATTGGTTGATTTAGAAGTTAAGTGATGTTGGTGGCTAGAGGATTTATGGTTGTGTTCTGTCATAGGCTGTGGTTACAGCTGGGATAAAACCTTTGGGGGTAGCATGAGGCTGATCTTGTAAGGATCTGTGGTATTATGATATGATCAATTATATGAGTTAATTGGTTGGTTGTTGCAGTTTGAGAATATTGGGGATGTTTTATATTCAAGCTGTATTTTTCCAGGAGGTTTATCGGTGGAAAGGGGGTATATATTGAATTGGTGATAGTTTGAAGTTGATTGGTAATTTATCTCATATAAAGCTATGGGATGTAAGCTTGGTCATGGTATTTGAGCATCTAATGTTGTCGTTTCTGGGCAAGGCTATCTAGGGACCTTTAATCAATATCGGGTACGATAGCAAAGGTTAAAGTAAAGCTGGGTATCGGGGACGACTTCCCTAATAAAGAAATGGGAGAATTTAAAAAATGGGTATCAGGGATGAACGGCATGAAGATACATGTTTATGCCGATTAAGTAGGCTGCCTAGAAGGTACGTATCAGTAAGTGGCATAGTCGAAGTGGATTCTAGCATCCGATTTGGCTTGATTGGATTTTGATAAAGATTGGCGTGGATCTTATTGGGTAGGTTTGGCAGCCCTGGGGATAGGCTTGTTGGAATTGGCTTTGATGCAGGATTTACATCAAAGTGCTAAAAACTTGGAGTTTTGAGATCATTCTATTGGCTGGTAAAAGTAGTTCAATGCGAATATTCAATGGAAGGAATAAATAATTTTATTGTATCGCCTTAATCCTTATGAAGGATATCTTGCATACACTTTGAGTAGCTGTCCTTAAGTAAGCTTTTAGATGGAAGGTGGAAGTTTCTTCATTCGGGGTTAACCAATGCCTTTAATATTCCACGTGATTGGCGCATGGGCCATTGTCATGCTGGGATGGGTTATATTAACAGGGTTGAATAATTTAAGGGTTTTCGGGATTGACTTGATTTTTTACAATGCTAATTTGATGGATTGGCTTAGAGGAATACGATTAAACGTGGATAAATTTAATGCAGTAAAAGATATTTTTCATTGGATTAATTCAATGTACCGCCTAGATTAAGCTTGACCTCGTTGCGTGGAAAATTTAATGCAATAAAATATATTTTCATTAGATTAATTTAATACACTGGCTTAGACTAAGCCTGGCCTCTGTTGGATGGAAACTTAATGCAGTAAATGATATTTTCATTAGATTAATGTAATACACTGGCCTCGTTCGTGGAAAATTTAATGTAGCAAAAGTTGGATGATCTATTCCATTGGTTAGCAGGGATGGTTCGAAAGATCTCTTGAAAAGGGTGGGGGCTGTGGGGGTTTCTTGGAAAGAAGGTGGGGTTGATTTTGCAAGTACAATTATACCTGTTGTTTGGAGCTCGCGGGGAAATTATCTGGCAGTTGCCAAAATAGGGAAGCGGAATTGTCGTCAAGTGCTTGAATTCCTGGTGGGATCCAACAACCAATAGTAAAGGTTTAGGCCAAGTTTTACTACATAGCCTTCGATGCAGGGCGGGGAGGGAGATCTTAGGTGGGTGCGAAGCAATGGATGCGAATGCACATTTAATTAACTGGCCAGACTAATGGATGTGGTAGTCTAGGGGGCGTTTTACCAGTGGTGATTGGAGAAATAGATTTGGGGAGTAGATGAGTTCCAAGTGCCAGCTAGACGCTCTTTCTGATTGGCTGCAGTCCGTCAGGCTGAGACATGATTGGGTGTCCCTTACCCCTATGGGATAGGGCAGTATAAAGGAAAGCGAGGGGCAGTTTGCCGGGTATGGCTTCAGAACCATTTGAGCAATTTGAAAGGCCCTGCGATACATGCCGGAGACGAAAGGTGCGGTGTGATCGTGGGTTCCCTAAATGCCAGCGGTGTATCAAGTTTACATACGCATGTTCATATGCCGACATCCCCAAGAAGCGAGGCCCACCAAAGGGCTACAGCCCCAAGCGTGCCCTCGGAAATGGCATGCAGTTCTTGATGGAACCTAGAATAGATACCCCACCAACCTCCAGCATCAAAAGCGGCGTACTCATACATCTGCTGAGTAACTCGACCATTGATTTAAAGCAACGCGTGTTCGTCACCAGCAACGGACGCGTCGACTACTTTGGGGACAGCCCCATGGCCATGCTGCTGACCATGTACACGCTGCAGCACCAGTCGCCGGAGAAGTTGGCATCGCTTCATCTCAGCCGTGTCCCGGTAGTCCAGCCATCGTTTAGTGCTCAGCCTGTGGTTGGCGGGAATGGCCTGGCCGAGTGCGTTGCCAACTATTTCCGCCACTTCCACCCGTACTTCCCAGTAGTGCACAAGGCCAAGTTCCTGAAGCGTCTGGCTGAGGTGCCGCCAGTGCTGGTAAATATGGTTTGTGCCATTGGGGCCGGCTACTCCCCCCACCTCTCGACGTTGCGTGGGTGGTGCACTAGCCAGGCAGTCACGCAGCTGCGTTATGCCCAGTGCAGCGTGGGGACAATGACAGCCATGCTCCTTATGGCCAACTACCAACATGCCCCCGGAGAGTTTATCCATGGTTGGGCTTACCTGGGCTACGCCATCCGCATGGCATATGCGCTTGGCTTGGACCGGGCCTCGCCTTCCATGATTAACCGGGACGATGCTGAGATCCGCCGCCGCGTGTGGTGGTGCCTGCATATCCTTGACAAGCTCTACGCCTTCAGTCTCAACCGGCCCTGGACAATTGATGCACGCATCACCTCCCCCAGCCTCCCCCGCCTCATCAACCCTGACCTCGTCTTGGACACCCCCGAGGAGCGCGCCGAGTCAGCGTGTTCACTCGCCTTCACCCGCCACCTGGCTGAGCTGTGTGACCTCATGTGCCTGATGGTGCGCAAATTCAAGTTTACTGAAGTCCACATCGCTACCAAAGAGAGCGAATTCCTAGCCCAGGCCACTGCGCGCCACCTAGACCTGTGGTCAAACAAGGTTGAGGCAGCCTACCACAAAATAGCCGCAAGGTATCCCAACGCCAACACCCGCCTCTTCACCCTAAACCTGCGCCTAATATACTACGGCACCCTTGTCCAGTTGTTCCAGTCCGTCTCACCAGAGCATCACCTGCGATGCACACATGCCGCCAACAATGCCATCCTCCTTGCCGCATCACTAGGCCAAGAATTTAACCTACATTCCATCACCTATAAATTTTACGCCCTTTCCTCCGCCATCATGATTCAAATACGCAACTGCCGCTCAACCGATCAGACCCTTGCTGCAGCCTCCAACGCCAATCTCCAGATTGGCCTCCACCTGCTCAAGGCAGCCATCCCCTTCTACCCCCTTGCCAGAGAATTCCATCGCCTCGCATCCCTCCTGGCCCAGGCCGAACTAATCCCCATCCACCAAAATGTTTCCTTCCTCTTTTCTAATTTCAACATGCCCATCCTCACCCAGTAGCCAAAATTAAAATCCACCCTAACAGCTCTTCTAATCACCTCCCCACGATACTTTTGGCTAGTCACCCCAGATAGTTTGCCAAGATAAACCCTAGGGTCCAATATGGGGAATTACAATAAAGTTTATTGTCAATCCATGATGGCAAGCTAAACAACCCACCAATCCTGACACCCAACTGTTGATTGTTTTATAAACAATTACACCCCCTTCTATTCACTAGTCTTCACCCAAGAGACTACAATCATGCCAAAAAGCTTAATCTTTCTATTCAATAGGCACAATGTTACCCTTAAGTTCAAAAAGCTCTATTCCAAACTATAAAAATTAGCACCAAACTGATGAATCTTATTAAAAGAGCATTCTAATCCATGATGATAGAATAAAATTCCACAAAGAATATATTGTGTCAAAACTCCATTATTCACCCCATGCCACATATCATTCATTGACTCCCCATTTTTCATTACAGCAGTATAGATGTAAAATTAGCCACCAACCTTTTAAAAAAATCAGACACGTCTCTGAACCTCCCCAGCTAAAGCTCCTTTATGAAATTACTCCCTATTATATATCATTTCAACTTGAGCATGAACCCTCCAGAGTCCCACAAGTCATCTTAAATCAATCTCACCATCCTTTTAAACTTCTATCATCTACTATATAGGGTCTAAACTACCAGAGATACTATTCAAAAATCCCCAAACTATTATCAGAACATACTTGCTCTCCTCTTCTCAACAATATTTTTTCTGCCAATCTGCCATCATATGTGCTGTTGTAAAAATCCTAACCAGGTACAGAATTGTGGGTTGATAAAGCCTCATCAAGGATGGTTTCCCTGGACTACCATATTATCTGATTGATTCCATAGACTTTCTCACTAGCCTTTATCCCTAAAAACTAATGTGACCTGCCTTTTCGCAGATATAACCATAGGATTTATTGTCTTATTGGTAATCTGATTCTGGGAAAGCAAGAATATTTGAGGAATTTTCAAACATTTTACCTTAAAAGGGCCCTGAAGTTTAACCCCTGTAGGCCTGAAAGAGAAACCAAAGGCATATCTGGAGACTTTTGACACCTTCAGGCTAAGCCATATAGATTATCTTTTGCAGAAAAAAGAGTTGGGCACCTGTCAATGCACCTGACTAGTCCAAACAGATGGGAGCCGCTATCTCCATGTTGCTAAAAAATAATATGATAACCATGTAATCCACAGCCTTCCCTCTTCACTGTATTATGTAAGATTAATCTGAGAGTATCCCAAATTACTAGGAAATATAGTAGCTCTATAACCTGTTGAGTTAGACAAAAACAAGCTAATCTAAATCAAAATCATCTCAGTGTAGAACAAAATTAAAGTTCAAGGAGTTTATATTGAGCTACAATAGATTTGGATTGCCTTTCATTTTTTAAGCAAAGTTAGTTTTTCTTTAGACTAACTTGATTTTTTATATCAACAGCTCTTAAGACTACTGTCTTGATAATCATGGGGGATCTTTATAAAAGTATTTAGAGACATTACTGCCTGACCATAAGTGTTGCAGCCTCCTGGGATGCAAACTTTTCTAACATCATTTCTACTACCATACTTTCATATGCTGTATCTATTATCAATCCTGCATGATTTAGGTCATTCTGGGTCCAATAAAATTCATAAAAGACTTTGAAAGTATACTTTGAAGAAAATATTGGCCTCCCAGCAAAAGCTTGAAGTATCTTATCAATTTAATCATTCCTGATCTGGGGGTTGGCTATGTATGAACCAATTACATATTTTTCTGTACTAAAACTCTTTAATAGCACCAGGATAGTAAACACTAGAAAAGTTCTCCATGTGTTTTAAGGCAATAAACTTATGAGGTTTGGATATCTTTATTGAAAACAGAAGAAAGACTCATGTAGAGCCCTTCTTAGGCTTATCTAATTTCTCAGGTATGCCATTGCTTTTATAGTTACACCAAGCTGTGGTTCTGAATTTATCATTAACTATAGATTGGTGTCAATACATCAGTGCTGATTAATGCCAAGCTTTAATATTTCTGTGTAAATCTTAATAGGTGGCTCTATGCCTAAGCTCCACATTTTAATTGAAAATATATAGCCCCTTGCTACAAGTGTTTCCCCTTTAAGAATTTCCTTTGACAAGCTTGAGCTATTAAATGCATACATCTCTATATCATATACATAGTTTTTAGTCTTATCTTAATAAGATTCTATAATATTGTTCTTATTGCTTTATGCAGCATTTATTTAAGGTTTAAGCTTTTTTAACAGCTACCAGTATCATTATAAAAATCCTAGAAACCAACTGATGGCTCTGCACTAACCATCTCAAAGTACTCTGCAATCATCCTCAAATTTTTTTCAATCCTTTATAGAGAATTAAATAATTCACTGACAAATGTTAACATCTTGTCATTTAAAGTGTTTTTTTTTAGCCTGCCAAAGTTTTCCTGTGGCAGTTCAACACTTTCCCCTCATGGTAAAGTGCTTTGGGAAGAATTTCTTTGAGTCTCTTTGTCATTTTGCCATAGCAGCAAAACATCTGAGAAACGTTTTTCCAAGGACTGTTCCTCTTTTGCCCATGTATTAAACTGCCTCAGAGGAATGTTTTGAGGCGTCTCTCAACATTTCCCTGGAATTATGTAGACTGTTTAATGATGCCCTAGCATTTTCTACCATTGGGTGCATATGAAAATTGTGGTTTTTCTCCAACCATGCCTGCCAGAGGCTAACACCATGTGATATCTCTTTTCACTTTCACTCAAGTGGTTATCCTGGGCTTTATTCATAGAGTAACCAATTATGATTCCTAAGCAGACTGGGCCATTGGATTCAGCAACTAATTCTCTATATTAGCTACCCTAGTGGTAGTCTTAGGATCAACATTATTGCACAGTTAGCAATAAGTGCCCCCTAAAGCTAACCAAAAGACATGGGCAGAGAAAATCTAGCTAGTTTGATGGTGCACCCAACCTGTATTATAGTTTCAGTTGGTCTTATGGTTTTAATGCCACATGGCATATTCATCACTCCAACCAATTCCTATAAAGATGGAGTATTATAATACTGGGCAAGTTGTAAGTTGTCCCCCATAACCCATTCTATTAATAAAACACTCATAATAAAATGATGCTTTAAAAATAGCATATTTATTACAGGGTACATATTTATCCTTGTTTATTACCAATATTTTTCACTCTTGTTAGCACCCAAAAGGCCTAAAAAAAGCCATCCATCTATTGGGGCACAACTCCAGGCATTGTAGCTGTGCAATAATACAGCAATAATAATATATTGATTGGGTTTAGCCTTTATTCAGTTAGTATCATTCCACACTTACAAGCCACCTTGAACTGTGTTTACCACAGTTATTTGGTCTTAAAAATTCCAACTTTTATGGGGGTTCCTCAGAGATCAATAAGGTAAATAAATGTACACTTTATTGTTCTGATTTAAGAAATATGGAGGGTGAAGCACTCATAAGTTCGCCCCTTTAGGAAAACATGAAAATTCACAGGGCCCACATTGTTCTTGGATAAAAGACTTAGTACTTTCTCCCTCTGCTCCTCTTGACTCCCCATTAGCAAAGAATCTATAAGTTTCTCCTCAGCAGGATCAGGCTCTAAATAGACTATCATGGCATGTAACCCTGATCTTGCATCAGTAAACAGCTTTATATCTTCATATCAATTAGCTATAGCCTTGATGCTAGTATATCTCCTCAGTCACAATTCCTATATTTCCTGCTTTGTTGTGGCCTTTAAATAAAGGAAGTCTTCATCCATTTCCAGTATCAAGTTATACATATCCCAAGAAAATATTCAGTCCCCTGGACAGGAATATCTTCTTTGCTGAAATAGCCTTCAAATATGCCCTGATATACCTACTCTATCTCATTTATCATCTCCTCAAGATATATTAAGCCACTTTAAAATCTTATTGCAGCTTCTTTAGAGACCTCTCAGTGATCTTCTTGAAAAGATATATCATCTCTCACTTAGATATACCAGGCTTTACCTTGGTCTGATAAAAAAGAATTCATCCAGCCCCTCTAATAAGAGTTGAAGGGAAAGCAGCTGTTGCTATAAGAATAGATCAATTTGTTAAATTGGTATTCCATATTACAACAATCCCAAGATCCTCAAACAACCCCCTCTCTAAAGAAATTGAATCTAAATCCTAATTGGGTGGCCTATAACATAGCTGCAGCTAATAATGATCATGCTTGCCAAATTTTCTGCCCATCCCTGATTTGTGAGCTGATCCAGCTGCCGTTCAGAACTTTTTAACTCCTTTTCAGATGATGTGCTCCCATGGCTTAACGTATTCATAGATTTTCCCATCAAAGCTGGTGGCATTTCTATATTTAAGACCCAAGATTTTGATGGTTACGGTGAGAAATCAGCTAATTGCTCTCAACAGTGACACTGTTGTCTCAGCTTCAAACATCCAAGCTATCTTTTCCCCCAGGGTTACCTTGACGTGAATTGTATTACTGGATGATTTGGAACCTCCATAATTAATCATACAGAATGGAACATCCTCCAGGTCAACAATTTCAAAATTTGTTTTTGCTTTATCTTTTATAATTCAATTAAAAGCTCAAAATAAAAATCAAACATTGCTTCTATTATCAGTGCCAATTATTTAACCAAGAAAATAATCTTTAATATTGAAAATAAGAAAAATATTTTTGAGATTGTTGACATGAAGGAAGTTTCATTCTGTATTAGTTATTTGGGGTTGCAGTGATTTGGTTCAAATTAACTTATGGGTTCAACTTAACTGCATGGAAGCACCAGTCTCTGGATCTGAAAATCATCTCATTGGTCCCTTAACCAGGCCTGTCCAGCTGGTCCTGAGCCCTTCATCATTATGGTAGCATGAGATAATTCCATTTGGCAGAGATTAATCATCTTCTTTATTATAAGAGATACAGGAGCTTTATCACTGATAAATCTTGTCAAAGCAACCCAAAATCTGACTATAGTTTAATTCACCTTGGAGCCCAAAGCAAGGGTTTGGGGGACCCTTAACTATAACCCCTAATATTAAGTGAATTTTCTGTAAAATATGTGAAACCAATGACTATATTGACCTAAAGGCTCTTGGTTTCTACAGTAGGGAGCCCCTGGAAAAGTTACATTTCAGATTGGTGAAATCTGGATGGTAGCCCACCATTTGGAAACTGTTGTGAGGTCATATTATGCTATAAGAGAAGAGGTATCTGCTGAGGAATCTGATGGACATGATCACTTAAAATGAAGGTAACTTCTTTACTCCTTCCATTCTTAGATATATTTAGTAGGTCTAAAAATATATAGGCTACTATTGTAATGGCCTGTCTTTAAAAAGGCTAGTATTTTAAAGTATTTTTTTGTTTATTTATTCATTTTTTAGCATTTTTTAAGAAAAGAGAATTATTAGTGTTTCTCTAAATCTTAATGCTTACCTTTTGATTCAATTTTTGAATTGTAGCTCCTTTTTTGAACTTTGTACATGGCTATATGCTTTTTGAACTTTTTTCTCCCTGTTGCTTATGCAAATGTTGGTGCACCTTTTGGCTTGACTTCCTCTGTTTTTTAGTTTAAAGCTGAATTTTGGGGCTCTCTTTTACTTTATACATAAGAGGTATTATATCCTTTTCTTTTTTACTTCTTTAAATAATAACATATGTTTTTAGCACCAGTCTCTCCCTGATGCCCTTCCTAAACCATCTCTACTGATTTTCTAATTTTGTTATAAATAAACTTTCCCTGAAAAAGTAAGCTTAATCTGAATTTATAAGTGGCTCTACCCATATTACCATTTTACTTATTTTCAATTCAAAATTCTTCAGATATCATATTTTTTCCAAATTATTTAACCAATCAGTTTTTACCTCCTTTAAATTCCAATGGATTTTGTCAGGGATCCAGTCTTGGGCAGCTGGCCTGTCATTTTCAGGGGTAACTTGGGCCAGGCTTTTTGCAGGTAGAGCCCACCACAAGAGAGGAGCTAACTTAAAGAGGTAGGAGACAGATTTGCCCACCCAGGACCACAGGCTGGCAGCCGGGATTATAGTGTCAATCACCCCTGTGAGGGTGATGTACACAATCCCAAACAGCTTACCAGTGTGGTCAGTTGGAAGGTTGGGCAAGGAAGTGGGCATAGGTTTGGGAGTCACAGGTGGTTCCATGAAGAGGTTGTAAGCAGGGATATAGTTGAATTTTTCTCTGAACAACTTGGGTGTTGAGAATATCCACAGGCCTTGATGTTTGCATCTAACTGCATATTGTATGCAAGCCAAAGGGTCAAGTTCAAGCATCTTTTCTGGGGTGTAGTCCTTGTATTTGGGTTTCAGAGGGTAGTCAGTGAAATGGACAGGCCCAAAGGGTACACCAGAAGGACAGAAAACTGCAGGCAGAAGGACCAGGAGATCTTGTACTGAATTGGTAGATAGCAAATACAAAATAAGGCAATAGCTGTGTGAGCCAAAATAACATAACCTTTATTCAAAAATGGTGATAAGGTTTGAGCACAGAATCTATAGGCATATATAGCATCTTGCCTCCAAACTTAGTATTTCTCATGATGGTTTTACCAAAATATTGGGGAAAATACCGGCGGGTGGCCAGGAGGCCCAGGTGTGGGAGCAGCAAAATGGTACCTCAGATGGGTGTTCTCTCATTGGTCAGGCTGTCCAAAATGGTCACTTAATTTTCTTGATTTTGGCTGTGGTCACAGGGTTGGGCCTAAAGCCTGTGATTTCCCTTGGCAGAGGAATTTGATTGGTCATCTGAGAGGACTTCAGATTCATGAAGTTCACAGAGGAATTTGATTGGTCATCTGAGAGGACTTCAGATTCATGAAGTTCACAGAGGAACTATCTTTGCCTCCATTAGGCAATTTTAGAAGCTCCTCCTCAGGCACCATAATAGCCCAACTTGCGCTGGTATTCTGGATTTTGGACTTAGCAGGAGCTTCAGCTTGCGGAGGCTCAATATCAGAAAACGCAGGCAAGCAGGCCCTTGGTCCATGGGGCCGGCGGCCTGCAGAAATTTGGATTCAGGGTTTGAATCCCACCCTTGGGACTGGGTTTCCAGGGGTAAAGAATTGACAATCCTGACAGATTTGATGAGACAACAAGCACTAGGCTTGTTGTCATAAATTTTCTCAGTGAAATATATTTTCACATCTTTCATGGTAAGATATTCTCATAAAGAATATCCTAATATTGATACTCCTTTAGTGATCAATAAATCACTTTTCAATCATTTGTTTCATATGGTCTGCTTAGGATCAACAAACCCAATGTGATTTTTGTCACCCATTAAAGGTTTTTAGGCAGATTAGTAAAAAAACCATTTCAAAAATCACCTACGTTTTTATATTTTTTAAACCAGAATTCTAATGCTTTACATGAAATTTTCTATAATCTTGTACCTATTTGGGCAAGGCCCTACAGCTATCAGCAATTATGCAAGTATCTTAATCAACAAAAGGGGAACTTCATAATCATCTTTCTGAAGGGAGAACTGAAAATCATCAAAAAATTGAAAGTTTTATCTGAACACCTGTCAAGGTTGAGAGTATAAGCCCAATACCATTTGAAATCATTTCAAAGGACAAAAAGCGTAAAGAGGCCACAAAGAGCTCAAGAGACAAGACCTTTTGTAGTGGACTGTTGATCAGCCAATCTGGCTTGTTTCCCTGAAGGTCTTTGTATTTGTGGCCTAAATATTTAATCAATGTGATTAACCCCCTCCCTGCCTGAAAAATCTAACAACCCCAAAATCCATGATACAGAAATTCTGGACAGGCCTGTCAATAATATCAAAGCCTCAGGAACAGCATGTGGTCTAATGATCAGTACCAACGCTTTAAAATACCCTATCATGATAGTCCATTGGTTAATTCAGGAGAAAAGACTCCCTTTAAGAAGGCAGCTATCATTGTTTACACTGTATACATGTTGTCTTTCTGTAAGTCAACTGAAAAGATCATTTCTATACCCACTTCACACATTAGAAAAATCTAAATTGGGTTTATTTAATGTAGCCTATTAGATTTTGACATTTGTTAATAAGCAAAAAGCAAATTCTGAACATTTTTTCTTACTAAAAGTTAAGCTCTAAAGAATTTTTAGGGTAGCATTATCACAGAACTCAAATTAAAATAAAAAGTAATGCAAAATATTTAAAAAAATTAAAGCTATAATTTAATTATGATTACAATAGCTTAACTATTTTCACTATAAAATTATTTTATTTATAGTAGTTTCATAACCTGTTGAGATAAACAAAATCATCTCAGCTTAAAACAAAAATTAAAAATTCAAGGAATTTATATTGAATTACAATATATTTGGATTATTCCCTATTTTTTAAGATGGATTTATTTTTCTTGGCTGAGATGATTTTTTATCTCAACAGGGTTTAAAACTACTTTATTATATAGTAGCTTTTAAAGCTATGGCACTAAGCAAAATCAACTCAGATTTAAAACAAATCAAAATGGGCCCAGATCTATTGTTAATCAAAATAAACTCATTGATCTTTTATTTTTTGTAGCTGAGTTAATTTTTAGTACATAGCTTTGAAAACTTCTGTATAAAAAAGTGTTTTATTTTTTTAAAAAAAATGTTACCCCAAATTTGGTATATTTGTGAGAAAATTCAAAATAAGTTTATTTTTAAACATTTGATAAAAACAACTCAAAATTACATGTAAATTAGTACTAAAACAACTATTTTAGCTAGATAATTTAGTCTCTAGCATAAAATCCTTATATAAAAACCTGTATATTATTTCTAACTTTAAATTTAATTTATCTATTTAAATAATATCATTAGTTTTGACATTAAAATTATATAATAAAATATCAAAAAGAGCCAAAAATGTTTATTATAAACTAAGTTGAAGGTCTGCTGTAAGAGAGTACAGTGGAAATCTCTCTTATCTGTACCTTAAGTTCAGATATCTTGGTACTTATTCTTAACAGCTGTCTGGATCTTCTATTTATAAATTCTAGACTTACAATGCCTTTTTCCCTTAGTGTTGTAACTGTGCTGTTTTATCAGAGTTACAAGGGGAAAATAATTGGAGACAAGATGATATTCTTTATCGGGAGATAGCAATTATATAGTTGCTTGTGAATCTGGATATTGGGAACATGATTGTGGTGATCAATCACTTGGATAGTTAAGGGGGTGGTTTGATCCTTATAGAGAGTCAAGCACTGAATCAAGGTATCCATTGTGTGGTGATTGCTATCTGATCATGCTACTAGGTTTGGAAATTTGATTCAACTTCTACATTTGGCTTTGGGTCACTTGAAAGTAAGATTGTGGGTCTTGAACCTCTTTAGTCAGAACCTTGTTGGTGGGTTGAGCCCATTGTTTTGACATTAGGAGCCTCTACTTTCATATCTCAAAGAGATGAGAAAGTATTTCCTGCCTCAGTCTAAAGGTTCTCAAAGAAGGTGCTTTATCTGAGATTAACATCAAAGGAGGACTTAAGATGTTTATGCCAGACCTCCAGGCTAGATGTTGTCCTCATTTTATCCTTTAAAACAGCCTGGTAGCAATTCCAGCTGGTCTTTGATGCTGGCTTACTCTGGTGTCTGACCACCATGTCCCCACCCATTGTGACTCATAGTAGTTAAATAAGGGTTGGACTCAGCTTCATGGCTAGAGGCATAAGAATCACTACAGAGAAGCTCAAACCCTTGTCCAACATGCTCAGGCTAAATTAATGTCAGAGCAACAAAATTCTGGATCAGATATTTACATTTATCATTTGTATCTTGTTGTGTGAGAGAGCTGAGAAGAGTCTTGCCTTTAAGGCTTCTATTAATGGCCTGCTGATAACAAAAGAAACATTTATGTACCTTGCCATTGAAGGTTTTTACAGAGGCATTTTACTTTTCTGTCTCATAACCATGATAATAATTTTGAGGACAATAGATCCATCACATTACTTCTCTTCAGTAGCTAGGATGACTTCATCTTTATCAGCATCATAAGTATTGGCCCTTGTTGACGTATCAGGATTCTTCCCAGCCTCAATTAGAATAGCTATAGGACCCTCCTGTATAATCTTGAATGTTCTTAGGTATATCTCCTCTGAGGCTCCAGGAAAAAGAAAATAAGAAAAGGGGAGAACTTTATCATCAAGCTGGGCATGCCCCACCCACAGCTAGAATAATAACTTGGGGTAGGCTGTGAATTTCCTATCATAAATCTAAGTCTCAGTGACATGCAGTTTCTCCAGGATTTTTTTAAGTGGCATAAAATATAATACTATCTTTTGCATCAAGCCTATTATTGTGAAGGTTAATCAGTTCATTTTATTTGATAATCTGTAACTCAGGAGTAAGTAACAGGCCTTTTTGGCTTGTACTTTTCCAATTAGTTTTATATCTTAGCTCTTATGATGGGATATCAAGTGTTGGTGGGAGTTCTATTTGATGCGGGACTGCTGGACCAGAGAGTAGGGCCCACCAGAGGATGAGAGCTAGCTTGATAACATAAGATAGGGTCTGACAAAGTAAAGACCAAGGCCAAAATTGGGTGCCTGGAGTCCACTAAGCCTGTCAAAGTAATATAGAATACTCTAAATAGCTGGGGCAATGTGGTGCCAGCAGTGATGACTGGTTTTATTGAGCAGTCAGGCCAAGGGGTCAAAGGTGGGGTCATTGGAACAGTGGGATGTGGCATCTTAAAAAAACCATCTCAAATTTTGTTTGAGATGGTGTTGGGATTTACATCAGTGAAATTAAAAAAGACTTAATAAAAATTATTAAATAGTTAATTTTTACATATTGGTTTCTAATACAGCATCTCAAAAAACTGCATCACAAAAATGCTATCTTGAATCAAAATAAAAAGAGTTTTATCCAAATAAGGTTATCAAAATTGGTGAATTCAACTGAAGAACTACCCATTTTTAAGCACCACAGCACCAACTAGTAAAAGTTTTAGGCACTGCAGCGCCCCCTTACTTTTAAGTTAAGCGCTGCAGCAGAACCAGATTTGAATCCCCAACATATGACCTCCACCAATCAATCATATTTTATAAGCACTAAATTTAAAAAATAATTAAAATAATTCAAAACTTAATATAATAAAAAATAAATAACTAAAAAAATAATTATAAACAATTAAAAAGAGGATATGCAAGTTTATTGCAAGAAAAGGCAGGCTCAGTGGAATTGGTCCCTTGTGTTGAGAGTGTCTCTATGCTGCTGAGCAGAAGATGTAGCAGGAGGAGAGGCCTGAAAGTTGGCAGGATGGGGATGCTGGGCAGGGCGCTGAATGTTAATTACTGGGCGCTTTTTAGTGAGCATCATGTAGTGGTTGTTGTCCAGGAGCTGGCGCACATGGGCCAGGATTACCAACATTTGGGCCCAGGCCAACTGAAAGTTGCAGGACATAGACAACCAGCTGCAAAGGGGAATGCAGATCTGACTGACTGGCACCAAATTGCCCCAGCCACCACAAGAAGAGAACACAGCACCTATTGTGAAGAAGTCCATCAACACATCTTCCATGTAGGAATAGGATAGAGGTAGGGGGACGCAGAGCTAATAATCTAGAAGCAGTGATGCTCCAAGCAACAACCAGCTCACCTGGGCTGGCAACTCTTGTGGGGATACCACATGAAGTGACAAGTTGCAGAAGCCAAGGAAAGTTACAAAGAAGCATTGCCAATATCCACTGCCTGAAGAAACACCTTAAATGTGGCAGAGAAGCAACGGTTGGTGTTGGCCTGAATTGGAAGGTCTGAGGTTTGATGGAAGGAGGGGTAAGCAGCAAGCTTAAAAACCTACACCCAAGCTACCCCATCAATATACTAATTGTGGATGGCAATGGTATGAGCATGCTGGGCAGAGGTCTTGCTGGAGGCTAAGGTAGCTGACTGCAGTCCTAGACGCACCTCAGAAGTCAGACAGGATGCTTTATACCGACTGTTGTACAAATTGCCTGTGCAAATTGGTATCATTGCATCCTCATCAGAATGCAGCGCCTGTACAAAGCTGTACGTTATCTCCTTGTGGTAGCAGATCCCAAACTTTCTAAGAAGGTTGTGATAGTCTACCACCACATTATTGGAGTTGCAGCAGGCACAACACATTGTGGACGGGGTAACAGGAGGCACACCAGTAGGGGGAAGGTGGCAAGATAAGAAAGGGTGTACAATATTCTGGCTAGCATCTTCTTGGGCGCTATGAAGGGAAGGACTATCCCCAAACATGGAGTCCACATCAAGGAAATCCCCAGCAGTAGAGTTGTAGTTAAAACTACATTCCAAACCAGCCACATTGTATCACAGTAGGTTCCATCATGCCAGGAATTATCCAACCAAGTAGAAAGGCTTGAAAAGCCATCAAACCATTAACAAAATTTACCCAATTAACAGATTTAAATCAAACAGTCAATTAAAAATGGGTTATGGCTGCTATAGTCTGCCAGCTTAAACTGAGTCCCCCTTGCAAACTGACATTGATAAATTGATGTAATTTGAGGGTTACTAGATATGAGCTTATTAATCAGCATGATCATCAGAAATTGGTCACACAAGGGTTCTTTGCAACCTGGACTAGCTACTCACTTGACAATGTGGAATGAATAGGAGCCCAGGATCCAGGTGGTATTACTTATTCAATTTTAGATATATATTGAATAATTTTCACTGTGTCAACTCTAAGAGTTGAGTCCTCCCAAAAATTTACTCAATAAAATCAAATATCCCATGTTATAATTTACTTTTTAACAAAATACATCCTGTGGTTGGTTTGTTATAATACATTCCCTACAATCTTATTCTAAGCCTGATTATTACTAGAAGATGGGGCCCTGCAGTTGGAACTTTGTTGTTGATACCGCCCAATGTTAATTCAATGCCTGCCAATCTTGGAGTGGTCCCCCCTGTCTTTGAAAATGAAAATTGTATTGCATCTCAATTTCCAGAATTTTATTCTGAAGATTCTTTGATGCTTTCACAGGCTATTTATCTTGGGCTCCTTTGGTTAGGATTAATTTTTTTACTTAATCCTAGTATCTCATTTGAAAATTTTACAAAACAGTATTTGAAGCTGTGTTGGTGGTTAATCATTAACTCTATGTGGACTTGGTTGGTCATTCCCCACCACTTAGAGACAGCTTCTTACTATCCTGTGATTTTTGTCACACAGTGGTGGCACAGTCCTGTTTGCAAATTTGACTGCCATTAGCCCAAAGTTGATTCAGGAAGCCAATATTTACTGAGTGTGGCATTTTTCTAAAGGTGTTACGCTCTTCTTTGTCCATTGAAGCCATCATTACATTGTAGGCATGACACATATTTTTGTTGTTGTTGCTGCTGTTGTTAGAATTCATCTGATGAAGAAAGAGAGTAGTGCTTGTTCAAGTGGAGGATATTCTGGGAATTTTGACCAAGCAATGATGCCAATTATAATAGAGCTCATGGATTAGGATTTCAGTAGCCAACTCCATAAATTAGCGGCATAAAAATCAATGATGCCAATCATGACAGAGCTCATGGAGTAGAATTACTGTAACCTCATTGTCATAAACTAATAATATAAAATTTATATAGATTAGTTTTAAACGCTATGTCAACAAACAAAATGAACTCAAATTTAAACAAAATGAACTCAGAATTAATCAAAATTGAAAATAAATGAATTTAAATTGATTTACAATAGATTTGGGTTCATTTCAATTTTGCTTAAATCTGAATCCATTTTGTTTAAATCTGAGTTCATTTTGTTTGTTGCCATAGCTTTTAAAACTACTGTATATTCAATTGTCAGTAGATATTAGATCATCACTGCAGAATACCTAATGTCAGGCGCTGTTGCGCCACCCAAAAAAACTCCAGGCTCTGCCTTGCAAATATTTTATTTTCCAAGGCACCACCTAACTTTTACATCAAGCGCCGCGGCGGCGCCATGCTCAAATCCCCAAAATGTTAATCTATCAATTGATCATATTTCCAGGCACTAGTCTTAAAAGGATAATCTAAAAATATATTTTGAATTGTTAGTAGATTTATGATTGTAATGGCAAAATCCACCCAATAAAAAGCAACACTGTGGCAACTAAAATAGTTGCAAGGCGGCGCTTGGAATAATTTTCTGTTAGCGCTGCGGCACCTGGTAGCTTTACTTATTGATGCTGCAATGCCTGGTATTCTACTAAAATGGTGCGACAGCACTTACTTTTGGTTTTTGTTTGTCATTATAATCTTACTTCCATGTGATTTATCCAAGCCTTTTTCTTATTAATTTGGGAATAAAGTATGATATTAATTTAAGACCCTACATAATAAATTAACCCAAATTGGCGCCACTTTGATAGTACTACCCCTATAATACAGCCATTCAAAAAAAACATGTTTCATATGCTAGATTTATTCCTTATCATAGTATGAATTTTTTTATTTGGGTTTCAATAATACAATGCTTTACTAGTGATTTTATATATTAATGAGGGTGTTTCTTTTGTCCTAAAATATGCAATTACAAAATCTACTAAGCTTCTTGGCATCTAATAGGAGTGGCGCCCATCAATGCAGAATTAATAACTAACATGTTTTAACATATGGTGACATAGGACACTATATGGAACACTCCATCACAAATTGACTTTTCCACTTTTAAAAGTACAATTCAGCGCCAAACTTCACTTAAATAAAAAATGTAAGAAACATATGAAACTTTGCATATAAGTATTTTTTATCTCCTCTAAACAGCTAGATACTTTTTAACCCCAGTTTTATAAGCTAGTTTTAAAGATGTTCAAGTTTTACTCTTTGGCTTGGTTGAGGTAGCTCTATTGTGGATTTCTTAATTTAATATAATTAATGGTCAAAATCATTATAAATTTTGAGCTACAGCATCTCAATTATGTCATCTTAAAAACACCATTTTGGCAACAGTACCCATGTTGACACTAAAAACTTTGACAGTGGCCATGTTGAAACTTTTAATGTCAACACTATAGTAAAGTGATGACCTGGTTTTACATAATGTTGTCTCCTGGATGTTGACACTTTTTTAAGTAACAAAACACTTTGCCATGAACATTTTTAATATAAAAAATATTTAAAATACATATTTATACTAAAAAAATAACCCCAGAGAGTCTAAAAATGCAATAAAAAACATACCACAAGTAATAAGAATAAGGAGATATAAGAAAATATTTTTCAATTTACTATGTAAATTACACTCTTTATTATAAAATTCTTTTTTATTCCCATAAAAATTAAAACTCCAATGAATCAAAAATAAAGATATTTTATATATAATAATAACTACAAAACATAAGAAAATTCTAATCTAAATTTATTATACTTTATATAAGCACAACTGAAAATATCTCATACCTTAAAGATAAATTACAAAATATACAATATTTCTTACAAAACCACATTAAAACTGTATCTTAAACTTACCATTTATACCTAGAAAGATTAGTACTATCCAAAATAAAATAAAGAAATTTATAAAATCCAGAAGTAAAAAATATACAGGCAAAGCAAAGCAAGGTTTATTGGACTAATTAAAGCCACCAGCAAGAGCAGTGGCAACATCTTATAGGTACTTCTTGATCTCTGCCACCTTTTACTTCTTCTTCATCACCTTCTGGACGTCCTTCTAGTAGTCCTTCTCCTTGGACTTCCTCTTCTTGGGGGCCACCCATTTGGCCAGGTTGCAAAACTTGGAAACAGTCTGGGCCTGCTCCTCCTGCAGCTTCTGGAAGAACTTGTTGTATTTGGGGGTTTGACCCAAACTTTACCTTCAGGTGCTTGTGCCACACTTCCAGACTGGACTTGGTCTTCATCTCCCCCTTGAGGCAGGTGCCTTGACAGTTCCAAGAGGCAGTGGCCCCGCTCTTACCTCTCCTGGCAGTCACTTTTTTGCCAACCCACTGCTTTTCAAAGTACTCAAGGTAACCCTTGAAGATGGTGGAGTGCTTCTTGATATAAGCGTCCTTCAGGAGGACCTCAAATCCAAGCCCAGTATGCTCTAGCCGCACAAAAGCCAAGGCAGAAAACTGGGTGATGAAAAAGCGGCACTTCCCTTTATCATCATTAAGATACTTGTTGAAAAGCTCCTTCTTGCTCTTGAGGTGTTTGATGAGGACCTGCCTAAAATGAAAGAAGCAGCCCTTAACTTCTCCATTGAAGGTGGCCTCAAAGGCTCTGAACTGAGCTTGCTCAAAGTCCATTATGATCACCTTTGTCCCAAGTGAGTGTGCATGAGCAAGCTGCTCTGCGGCCAGGGTGGGCTCATCCTTCTTGGCGGAGGAGGAATTGGCCCTTGTGGCATGGGTGGGAGGGGGGAGCTGGTTGGTGGGAAGGGAGCTCAAAGCATCCTGGACAATTTTGAATGCTCTGGCATAGACCTCTGTCTTGGCATAAGTTAGGAGAAAGAAAACAAGGGGGATAACCTGGGCATCAAATTGCCCATGCAGGACCCAAAGCTGCTTGAAAAGGGTGGGACAGGTTGCAAATGTGCCGTCGCACAGCCAGGTGGTAGCAGTGTTGAGCTGCTCCAGGTTTTGGATTGTGGCATAGTCAATGATCTTATCCTCCACTTCCTGCTCTTTGTCATGAATCAGGAACATCTCTTCATTCTTGGTTTTCTTGAGGGGTCAGAAAGGACCAGGGCTTTGTTGTGGCACTCTTGGCCAGAGAGTTTGAGGCTTGGCACCTATTTCTAACAAACTTAACCAACTGGGTGTGGGTTGGTACCCTCTTTATATTGGTGGGGGAGAGGTGCTTACAGGCAAGCACAGCCAGCTGAGTGGGGGAAAGGTCTTTGGAGGTAGGCATAATCTGCACAAGGTACCATTTGAAAAGGCAGGAGATGGTAGGGTTGGGCATGATGCAGGTATTTTCACCCTTAATGGTTTGTACCAAGTCCCAGCGCTCAGTATTGAGCTGTACTGGGCAGGAGTGGTCCTCAAAGGTATAGTTCCAGCTCTTGAAGCCCCAGTTGGAATTATTTCATGAGAAGATGTAACCATTTGCTACCATGGCTGCCCCCCCTTGAGGCTCATTATGGGGAAGTATTTTGGCAAGGTGGAAGGAACCTTGAACTTCCCATTGACATTGCAGATATTGTGGGCCAACAGAGGGTCCCATGGGCCAGCAGGAGCATGGAAAAAGCCAGGGAATTAATCAGGGTGGGGCTTTGTATCATCCCCAGATGCACTTGAAGGAGGGGAGTTTGGTGGGGGAAGCAGAAGGGGGATTATCTTGGTGCTCCTCCTGTGTAGGAGACTTATTCTTTGGAGGGGACTTCTTGGCTTGGCGCCACTTCTTGGTAGGCTTCTTGTCTGAAGCCAAGTTGTAGAAACTCTGGTTAGTAAATAAATCATCTGATTTCTCTCCCCCAGTGGAGTGAGCAGGGCTCTTCTTGGGATAAGGCTCAGGGGAGGGATTGGGAGTGGCCTTCTTTGATGAGACAGGCTTCTTCTTGTTGACTTTGATGGGCTTGGAGGGACGCTTGGTACCCTTTGGTTGTTTTGAGGTGTTCTTGTCCTAAAATAATGAGCAAAAGGATTTAAAATAAAGCAATGTATTTAAAAAACAAAAAAAACAACTATAAAACATACTAAATAAAAATTAAATCTAATAGGGTTTTTATTGGCATTTAAAAGTTAAAAAATACTTGAATAGTTTTTATTTTAATTTAGTTTTAAATAACAAGTTAAAATTTAAGAGATTTATGTAAAAGTAGTAGCTTTATATATAAGTTTTATTTTAAAAATTAAGAAATATAAAAGAGAAAAGTTAAAAATACAACATATCAAAAAATAAGATGTTTTTATTATGTAAAACATAAAGTTTCATATGTGAGAAATGAAAAGTGTTGACATTATGAGTGACAATTAGTAAAAAAAGCTGAATTCTCACTGTTGATTAGAAAAATTGTAAACATTATTATTGACAACATTCTCACTGTTGACATTTTTTGAAAATTTACTATGAAAAAACATAGTATGCTTAATTAAATTTACGCAGACTAGCAAATATTAACCGTTTTCTGTGTAATTTTGTTCACATAATAAAATAAAAAACATATGAAAATAAGTTAAAAAGTTATTAAAGCTATTTATTTCTTTATTAAAAAATGATGTTTTGGGGGTAGGAATATGATATTTTACCATTTGGTATACTAAAACTTGTTAACACATTGGTTAAGATAATGAAAAGGGTAAAGTGTTGACAACATCACTTATGACATTCTTTATATGAGGTGACATATTAATTTAAGATTAATTGCGCCACTCCAATGTGCTTAAATCCACCCTGGCAGATGATCACAAGCAAATAAACAACATTTCTGAGTGTTGACATTATTTTTAATAATAAACTCTATAGTAAATTACATAGTAACTCACACTTAAATTCTTGGATTTCCGTTAGCCACCAATCCACTTAATATATTAAAGCTGGAATAAGTGCCACAGATATATTTTTAATATGAACTTTTCAACAATCAGTTATATGCACAATGTCTTTTTCAATATAATAATATAATAAAAAATATTTTTAAATCTGCATGTAACTTTTTTATTGTAGATGTTTCAGTTTTAGTATTAAAAATAAGTTATGCTTAAAAAGTGTTGATATTGACACTTTTACGTTGTGAAAACAAATAAAAAATAAATTTTATTTTTATTAGTAAAAGTAAAGGAAAAATTTGGTTAAATTGAGTTTTTTATTAAGCTTAATATTAAATTGTGTTAAAATGGCCACAATTTTGTTGTGTTTTCTGGGTTTGCACCCCTGCAGCTTTAAAAAAGAATTAAGCTTGTGCAACTAGCAAAAAACATAGAAGATTTTGAGTTTTGAGTCAACAGTGACCATGTCAACAAAGTGTCAACATGGGCGCTGTTGCTGCCATTTCACTTGAAAGTTTTCAGTCAAACTCAAAGTTTTTCATACTTTAGCTACTAATAAAAACATTTTTAGCAAGTTTAATTTCCCATTTCTTTGATATTATATATTTTGATGGTTTTTCTACAGGAATATGTAAAAAAAATTAACTTTTATATTTCAAACATTCTTATTTTTACTTTAAAAAATATTCCAAAATTAAGCTTTTCTGATGCAAATCCACTCTTAGATGCCTCCCAAGCCTACCATGAATGCTACCCCTAAGGCCCCCAAGAGCATGGTTGCTCCTGCCCAGGCAAGAAAGCCCAAGGCTACCCTCTCCAAACAGCCTCCCAAAGAAACAACACCTGCCAAGACCCCCACACCTTCCCTGAGCCTGATAGCCTCACCCCTGCCCACTCTCCCTTTTTCTACTCCCCCTCTGATCCCCAGGAGAAGCATGTCCACTTTAATGATGAAGATAAGAATGAAAGAGACTCTGAAAAACACTGGCTATCATGGTTCAGCAGCCTCAGAGGAGGAGCCCATCCTAGAGTGAGACTTTCATACAGTTGCAAACATCTGCAATGACAATGCCAATTTAAAGTTCCAGCTGTTTTTCCTGACTCTTTCCCTATTATGACCAATAAAGGGGTTCTGGATTTGTCAAGGACAGCTTTCTTTTCACCTACAATGATCATAAAAAACATGGCACACCATCACTACTGCTGTGATAGTCCAGGCTACCCCGCGCAATTAACTACAATTGGTTTAACCCAAGTCAAGGAGCTCACCATTGAGCAGGACTGTTTGGGCTCTGATATGATACTGTATTATCTTATGCACTAGTACCTGTGCCAAGCCATTCAACAAGGACTTGACTTCAACTGAGCTGTTAACACATGCCCTCCTTTATCTGAATGAGAATCAGAGAGAGGAGGTTGGAGAGAAGACCAAACTCCAACAGTATGTGACTGATCAATGGTCAATTGAGGCCAATATTGAAGTCAGCGCTAGAAATATTGATGAGCTTGTACTTTCAGAAGACCAGAAGACTACCATGCTCATAAAGCTCTTTCTGCTGCACAATGATGGGAAAGTCTCACCAAACTGTATTTTGTGCTTCTCAACACAAGAGGATCTCATAAGCTTCCTAAAGTGTGATGCCTGGTTTGCCAATGGGACTTTTGCCTCTTGTTCAAAGCTATTTTACCAGCTTTGGGCCATCTATGGCCAGATTAATGAACACACTATCCCCTTTGTCTTCTTCTTTATCCCTAATAAAAGGGAGGAGACCCATATTAATGCCTTGGATATTCTCAAGCAAAAACTGGATGTCATCTTGCCCACACTTGATGAAGAGCCAACTAAGAAAAGGGGCCACAAGAAGAAGAAGGTCATCCCAGAGGCCACCCAGGAACAGGCCACAATCAAAAAGGCGCCAGAATTCCTTTCCTATCATTCAACTCTGATGGTTGAATTTGAGGCAGAACAGGGCAACACCTTTATCAAGGTATTTAGGAGCAGGCCCCAAGGCTGCTTTTTCCACTAATGTCAGACTCTGCACAAGAACCTAATGATAACCCAGTCCTTAAATAGCTGGTATTTAAAGATGGCACAAAGAAGGCCAGAAAGATATCCAATTACTTTACTGCTCTGGCCATGGTCATAAAGGAAGAGGTTAACCTTTTTTATGACAAGCTTCTCAAGGACAATTGCATTATTGAGCACCAAGAAGCATTTGCTCCCTTTATCCAGTACTTTGAGCACCAGTGGGTGGGTGTATTCCAGGAGCATTGCCACATCTGCAAGGTCAGTGACTTGATTAATTGGAACTGTATATGCAGGTTAAAGAAGGCGTCACCAAGACCACCTCATCACTTGAAGGTTAGCACAATCAATTTTCCTGTCTGGTTAAGATAAAAAAAACCCATGTTTAATGTGATCATCAACAAGCTGAAGATTCAAAATGTTCACAGAGACCAACTATACTCCTAGGCTATCAAAGACAAAGCTGTTGTATCCAAGCATGCTGGCCATTAGGTCAAGTTTTCAAGTGTTACTAAAGAGGGCTTGACCTATTACACCAGAGAAGGCTGCCTTATCCATCTCAAAGGCATTGCCGCAGCCCTTGGATCTAATTTCTAAACCACTTTCTTTACCAATAAATTATTCTCTCCAAATATTTTAATTTAATTTAATTTAATTTAATTTTTAGTATAAATATTTAGTATAGGGTCAAAAATCAATGTATAAATATCACAATTTTGGGGTGTGTTGACTTTGGAGCTTTGCACACTATAGTTAATATTAGCCGAAACAATATTTTTATTACATATTTGGAATCATTGGATGATTTTGTTTCTAGCAATATGTTTTTTATAGTTTCAAAATGTTTTTGGGATTTTGTTAATTATTAATCTATATGGCAAAGTTTAGCCAGAAATTTGAGATAAGGTTCAAGATGGCGTCTTTCTAGATAGTGTATCCCACCGGTTTCAAGGGTCACACACCCCTGATAAAGCACAATCATACACTCTCTTTTTAAATCTAAAAAATTTCTAACAAAAAAGAATATATATTTATATTCGCATATATTTAAAAATATAAACCAAATGTAGAATTTAATTTAATGAGGTATAAAAATGCATGTTAAGTGATTTGGTAAGCTAGAGCTCAATTGAGTAATTTTTTCAAAGCTAAAATAAAACAGAAAATTCAGTCAGGTGCCTATCCCTTGTAGTCCAGTGGTTAGGATACTCCGCTTTCACCGGAGCGGCCAGGGTTCGATTCCCTGCAGGGGAGAATCATAAATTTTTTTGCTAAATTAAGTTTACGTCTTCTTTCGATACTTCATCAAGAACCGAAGTGATTTTAGGTTTTAAGTAGACGAGATGTGGTTTAAAGTCTTACTAGTTTAATGTATATCTCATTGGTTAAATAAATATCCTTTATACATAGCATTTTATGTGAATTCATTTGAATGTGTACTTAATAAGGGGTACAGTTGATTTATATATTAGGTACTAAGAATAGATTTGATGACGTGAATTGTTTTATGGAGAAATTCATTTATAGAAATATTGACTGTAGTTGGGATTGCAAGTGAACTTTGATCTTGGATATCTTACATAGCAATATTTTGTCATGTGGCGATTGGATTTGTTGTCACTTTCTGATTTACATCTACATTTTAGCGGATTTTGCCAAAATATGTTTCCTACAAACAAGCTGCTTGCATAGATCCATGCTTTTTTGTCCGGGCAGATCCCCCTCACTGATCAAAACTTAGCCTAAAGGATGGTATGTAAACTAAATCCACCTCCTTTTACTCCACGAGACCATAAATCTTGTACTACGCTTTGTGTTTATCATCTCCTAGCTTTGACCTAATGGGGTTGCTTGCATCACATTTAGGCTGTATTGCAACACTAAATAGGCTTTATATCCACACAATTCATTTAGTCCTTTTGGTATATTTCCTTTCCAGTCCTGTCGTTCTAATTCGCGCCACTGCCTGCTTAATTCATCAGAACATCGCAGCAGATCAGATTTTCCGTCAACGGAATTCCATCCCCTCAAACGTCACCCCACCAAGCAATGAGAAAATCCTCTCCGTTGCGCTTTCCTAAACCGATACTGCTATATAGTAAATGTGATCACCCACGCCTTTCATTTCTACGAGGACCCATTCCCTTGTAAGCGATCAACTTAACTGGAAAGAAACCCATCCTCACTGCTAAAGGCCCAAACGGCATCCCAATTCCCCGAATCCAAAAGATTGGAATTACATCAAGATCCAAGGCAGTTCATGCGTGCAGCACTATATATAGTAAACATTTCTGCCAGCGGCAATCTCACCATTTAAACTCGAAAGAGATCAAGCCTCTCTAATACAATAAAATATTATGTTTAACGACAAGTTTCCTTTTTGAGCTTTTAAATCAAGATTACGGAGCTATTACCATTGTACTTAAATATTACTTACAGTATAGACTGAACTACATGTATAAATACTTCAGATCGGCCTTTCTCAGCTAGATTGTTCCACGATTTAATTTCTTATAATGTCACCACATTTCCACCTATAGTAATTTCCACCATTTTACAGTAGTTTTAAAAGCTATGGCAACAAGTGAAAAAAATTCAGATTTAAACGAAATGAACTCAGCTTTAAACGAAATTGAAATGAATCCAAATCTATTGTAAATCAATATAAATTTGTTTAAAATTGATTTCATTTAAATCTGAGTTCATTTTGTTTAAATCTGAATTGTTTTCACTTGTTGCCATAGCTTTTAAAAATACTGTACTGAGTGGAAAACAATATAATATTGACAATGAGGTAACCTAAGGAGGGAAAACAAGAAATACCTAATAGAATAATACTTTTATTAAGAGGTATATTTGGCTTTTTAAGCCAAAGATACTGTGGTTTGATTCTGCTAGTGTTCAAGAATCAGGTATGAGTGGGGGAGATAACATGGTGAATTATCATGTGACTGAACTATCTTACTGTAAAGGGGAGGATGTGGACAGCTAAATAGAAGTTGGGACATTTGAAATCTTCTCCCCCAACAGGTAGGCATAAAATATCAAAGTCATCATATTGAATTATGCTATCTTGATTCAATAAATCACAAAAAACTCCATATCAAAAGTAATAGCAGATATACCATCTCAAATTATGGCATCACAAGTAAGAAAACCACTATATCAACCGGTGTTTACGTTGAAGCAAAAGACAGAAAAAACAAACAACATCTAAAAGCCATAGCTAGAACAAGAAAGACCCCATGGTTATAAATCTTTGATAAAGGATGGGCCACTTAGTAGCAACAATGTTATAAAAAGCTCCAAAGTTAAGTGATTGAAAATAAGCCCTTTTTGGTGTCAAGCATATACTTCTTGGAAGTACATGAAACAAGATAATGGGGGATCAAGAAGTGAACATTACTTTATTTGATATAAATATAGAGTGTTATATATTGCCAGGAATTCTTAGCTCTATGAATCAACTGAACCATAACCCTCCTGGCCTAGTAGGTAGACAAGGTACCACCAGCATCCTGTCCATCAATCATGATAGATTTGGATAATTGAACTTGTTAATAATAGCCATTACTCCAAATATGATCTATACTAAAAAATGCCTGATTGGCTAATATAGGCTGAGATAGAGTGATTACCCAGGCTATGTCATAATATTCCCAAAGGACACACCACTACCAAAACCACACATATCTGGGCAAGATAACAGAAAATCATCCTCATATGAAAGGACAAATATCTATCAATGCATGATGTGTGAACCCATTCAAATGGGAGCAGGAATATATTATGTCAATTATTTTTCTGTTGACTGCTTTTCAGTCAAATTTGATCCACCTATAATTTTCTTCATATATAAATTTTTCAACCTTATAGTAAAGCAAAATTTTAATTATACTCTATTCACTAAATAAAAGCTATGCTACACATATATTTGTTTTTGATCCATATTTTTTGTATTTAAGAGGCTTAATTTTAAATATCTACCTTTTTAAAGTCTAATTAAGTTTCACTACTAGAAAATAAAATAGTGCCATCAAAAGTTTCAAAGAATAAATTTTATAGGGAACAGCTTCTTTATTTTATATCTCTGGCTTTTTATTGCTGCAAAGTAAAAAGCTTTACATACAAAGGAAATTATAATTGGATAAAGTTTGAATGAAAATCAGTTGACCAAAACATAATTGGCAGAATATCATCCTTCCCCTTCAAATGGGTAACCAATTGTACAAGGTTGCATGAAACTTGGACAAGATGCCACTGGGACCCTGTTGTAAAGATAAAAGATGCTAGTCCCAAGAAATTAAATGTTACCCCATGCTGGTATGCATGGATGCCTAACTCTGGGGGCTAAAATTGGCAGTCTGGGAAACAGATAAGCTGGCCAATATGAGTTAGAAGTGCAAGGCAATAACCCTGGAAAAAGGTCTAACCCCCTATATAAGGAGCTCTCCTAATGTAGAAATTAAGCAGATTAATACCCTGGGTACAATAAGAGAGAGATTCCTCTATTAAAAACAGTATCACTACTAAGTCAAAACTAGTATTCAGTAGTATCCAAGTATTGGGCAAAGCCTTCTCAATACTTGTATGTACCAAGAGTAGCTGTCATCATTGGTACCTTGTTATAATTGAAATTCAGACATGTTATCTCTCTTGGGTTGGACAAAGTACCACCAGCCTGTTGTAACCCCAATTGATAACCTAAGATTGTCTACAAGAAATCCCTTATGCAACTTCATATGAGAAACAATAATAAAGATAATTTTATCAAGATGAAAAATCTTGTCATATAGTATCATGGAGATAAAGTTACTTTTCAGGTACATCATGGAAGTAATGAGGCTTGTCAAGGGAATTTTCTGTTTAAGATTCAAAATGTTTGATACCCACACAACATGGGCGTTTGAAAAAGTTCCACCAATTGTTCATTAATTGGAGTGTTTCTCAGGGAATAATTTCCTGGCAGGGGTTGAATATAGATGTTGTGACATCTCTTCCTGGGGTGGTAGAAAGCGGAGCTTTTGGGGCTTTCTGGAGATTACCCAGAATTTTTGCTGATATCAATCCAGTTTAGTATCAGAGGCCGGTAGCCAGGGATCATGCTGG
Source organism: Entomophthora muscae (assembly GCA_014839935.2). Lineage (NCBI taxonomy): Eukaryota > Fungi > Entomophthoromycota > Entomophthoromycetes > Entomophthorales > Entomophthoraceae > Entomophthora > Entomophthora muscae. The sequence goes on along the minus strand of QTSX02005966.1, from coordinate 28,150 downwards.
GCCTTTCTTGTTTTACAGGGGTGGAGCTGATCATGGTGCATGCGTTTCAATCTGGTATAGGCATTGATCCCCTTATCCAGATATGTATTTTTTTGGTATGTCCTTCATGACAACACTGGGACACTAGTCCTGGATCCAACTTGTGCAAATCATGGTTGACTACCCAAACTCTTTCTCCAACTTGGAATTGTTCCTGTTAAAGTGGAACTGTTTCTCTATCAACTCTTTCCTTTTCTTTAGTCTCTTGGTCCTTTCTGTCATGTTGTACTTCAGGGTCATTGTCAGCTGGTACTTGCTTAGTTAAAGGTAATCAGGGCCCTAACTAAGTACTGACAATGGCAGGTTTGTGCCCATATACAAGTTCATATAGGATTTTACCTGTATTGGAATTGACCCAAGTTTGACATAACATCAATGCTGTAGGGAGCATGTCAGCCAGAAGTTGTGGGTCATTGGCAGACATTTTACTGAGTGCCTCTACAAGGGAACTGTTAAATCTCTCTACTCTCCCGTTTGCTTATGGGTGACAAGGGCTGGTGACTGTATGCTTTATTCCATTTTTAGTGAGGTAGGCATTGGTGTTGTTGTAACTGTGCTGTTCTAGCAGAGTTACAAGGGGAAAAATATTAGAAACTGGATAATAATATTTATTGAGAGATAGTGATTATATAGTTATTATGAATCAATGGATAACAGGAACATGATTGCATTGATCACACAATTGGATGGTGAAGGGGGTGGCTTGATCCTGGTAATGAGTCAAGCGCCAAAACAAGGTATCCACCATAAGGGATCATCATCTGTTCATGTTGATGGATTTGATATTTTGAGTTGACTTCCTAACCTGGCTCTGGGTGACTGGATAATTGGATTATGGGTCACAACCTGCTTACTTGGAACCTTGCTGGAGGGTTGAGCCTGCTGTTTGGGCCCCCCTGACTGAGGGTTGGCCTCCTCTGGGGCAGGTTGTCAGGGAGGTCTTTGGGAGCCTGGGCCTCATACTGGGCTAGCTGTTGTTCAGTGGCAGGCAGGACAGTCTTGCGTTATTTCTGTCTTGCCTTGCAGGGTCTCAGGCAATCATGGTGGAGGACTTTGTCTTGTTTACGTTTTCTGAGTTCTTGCTCAAGGTAAGTGTTGCTTTTGTTTACCTTTAAGATGATTGTTGGGCCTACTTTCTCTGGTTTTAGTTTACTTTTGTCAATGTTCATGACCCAAACTTTGTTGCTGACCTTGTGTCTGTTTTGAATGGGAACAAATGTATTTTGTAGACGCTTGTTTTCTATTTCTGTTTGATTGCTATTGGCCTCTATGACCTGGGGATCTGAGCAGGGTGGAACCTTGCTTGGTATTTCCAGCTTGGGTCCTGACAATGCTTGGATGATATTGGGCTGTGTGCCATATACTAACGCAAAAGGGCTTTTCCCAGTGGATCTGTTAACACGAGTCTGGCATACAAGCAATGCAGTTGATAGCTGCTTGTACCAGTCCTCAGGTCTCCTGGCGGTGAGCTTGGCCAAGGCTTAAACAAGGCTGCCATTCAGCCATCTCTATGCATCCATTGACCTGAGTATGGTAAGGTGTTGTCACTGTGTGCTGGACCTCATTCTTGGTGAGGTATACATTAGTATCTTCAGAGGTTAATTCTTTCCCTCTGTTGGCTATCAGAAGAGCTGGCTTTCCAAACTTGCTGATGATTTCCTTTCCTATGAATTGCCGCACGTCATTGCCTGTATGTGTCTTTACTGCTTGTGCCACTGGCCATTGTGTGGCAAAGTTTATTGCGGTAATGATGTACTTTTTTAATTATGTTTCCCTGGCATGAGGCCCACAATGTCTAGGGCCCACACCTTGAAGGATAGTTGCGTTCAAATAGGTAGTACTGACTTAGGCAGAGGATTGCTTTTCACAAATTTCTCACATAATTTGCATTGGTCCAAGTCTTCCTGGACGTCCTGGTATAGAGGTAACCACCATGCTGTGTGTTTAAGGGATTAATAGAGGTTGCAGCTTTTTGTGTGTCCTAGGTCTCTATGGTAACATAGGATGGTGTCAACTTGCTGATGTGTGGAAATGTAAGGGATGATGGTTCTGTTGGACATTTTTTGATGTAAGGTTCCATACACGTCTGCAAATAAGTGTTTGTTCTTAGTGACTGTTTCTTTTGTTATATCCGTGGTGCCAGGGGGGAAGCCCTTGTCCTTTGTCTGGAGCACCAGGAGAGGCCAGTCTGAGTCAAGCCCATTCTATTCCCTTGTGGCTCTGATGTACAGGCACAAGAGTGCATCCACCATGGAAAGTTCTGGACCAGGCTTATATTGTATGAGCATATTGAACCTCTCCAGGAGTTCCATCCAGCAGGCTTGACGGCAGGATAAGTTTGCTTGGGTTTTGAAGTGTTGTAACTGTGCTGTTTTAGCAGAGTTACAAGGGGAAAAATATTTAGAGGATAGATAATAATCTTTATTGTGAGATAGTGATTATATAGCTATTGTGAATCAATGGATAGAAGGAACATGATTAGTGATCACACGGCTGGATGGAAGAGGGGGTGGCTTGATCCTGCTAATGATTCAAGCGCTAAATCAAGGTATCCACTGTGAGGGATCATCATTTGTTCATGTTGATTGATTTGGTAATCCAAGTTGACTTCCGGGTTTGGCTTTGAGTGGCCGGGTAATTGGATTGCAGGTCACAGACTGGCTTGGTTGGAACCTTGCTGGCGGGTTGAGCCTGCGGTTTTGACACCCCCAGCTGAAAGTTGGCCTACTCAGGAGGCAGGTTGTCTGGGAGGTTGTCAGGAGCCCGGGCGCCATACTGAACCAATTGTTGTTCAGTGGCAGGCTGGGCAGTTTCTTGTTGCTTCTGTCTCGCTTTGCAAGGTTGTAGGCGGTTGTGGTGTAGCGTCTTGTCTTGCTTACATTTCCCGAGCCCTTGCACAAGGTAAGTGTTATTGTTGTTTACCTTTAGGATTATTGCTGGCCCTACTTTTTTGGGTTGTAGTTTGCTCTTGTCAACATTCATGACCCAGACTTTGTCCCTGACTTCATGTCTTTGACAGATGGGAATGAAGGTCTTTTGTAAGCGTTCCTTTTCTTTGGCTGCTTGTTTGCTGTTGGCCTCCATTACTTGAGGATCAGAACAAGGGGGGACTTGACTTGGGATTTCCAGTTTGGGTCCTGTCAATGCTTGAATGATATTAGGCTGTGTGCCATATACCAGTTCAAACGGGCTTTTCCCTGTGGATCTGTTCACTTGAGTTTGGCACACAAGTAACACAGTTGGTAGCTGCTTATACCAGTCTTCAGGTCTCCTGGCGGTGAGTTTGGCTAGGGCTTGCACAAGGCTACCATTGAGCTGCTCTACCCGTCCATTGGCCTGTGGATGATATGGTGTAGTTATAGTGTGTTTGACCCTGTTTTTGGCAAGGTACACATTGGTGTTTTTGGAGGTCAATTCTTTGCCCCCATCAGTTATCAGGAGTTCTGGATTTCCAAACTTATTGATGATTTCTTTGCCAATGAATCATTGGACGTTGTTACCGGTGTGCGATTTCACCGCTTGGGCTACTGGCCACCTTGTTGCAAAATCAATGGCTGTAATGATGTATTTTTTGTTGTTGTGTTTTCCTGGCATGGGGTCCACAATGTCCAGAGCCCATACTTTGAACAGTAGTTGGGTTTGAATGGGGAGTACAGACTTAGGCGGGGTTTTGCTTCTGGCAAACTTTTTGCAGACCTCACACTGTTCTAGCACTTCCTGGACATTGTGGTATAAGGTTGGCCACCAGGCTTTATGTTTTAGGAATTTGTATAGATTCCGGCTCTTGGTATGTCCAAGATCTCTGTAGTAGCAAAGAATGGTATTGACTCATTGATGTGTGGGAATGTAGGGAATGGTCGTGCCATCTGACATCTTTCTATGAAGAGTCCCGTATACATCAGCAAAGAGGTGCTCATTCTTGATGACCGTTTCTTTGGTGATATTGGTTGTGCCTGCGGGGAACCCTTCATCTTTTGTACAGAGCACTCAGAGAGGCCAGTCTGGGTTGAACCCATTCTCTCCCCTAGAGGCGCAGACATACAGGCGGGACAGGGCGTCTGCCATGGCAAGTTTGGCCCTGGGCTTATATTGGATGAGCATGTTAAACCTTTCTAAGATTTCCATCCACCACGCTTGGCGGCGTGACAAGTTTGCATGTGTCTTGAAATAGATGAGCAACTTATGATTGGTTAGTGCTATGAATTCTTCCTGCTGTTCCAGGTAACAGCGCCATTTGACTAGGCAGTGTACAATGGCAAGTAGTTCTTTGTTGTGTATGGGGTATGTACACTTGCCATCTGTCAGCTTGCGCAACTTGTAGGCTACAGGCAGGAAGTCACTATCACTATTCTTAATTCACAGAGCTCCCCCAATGGATGCATTTGAGGCGTTGGTTTCCATCTGGTATTCTCCATCCCGTTTGGGGTATTGTAAGATGGGAGCTGTTGTGAGTTTTTCCTTGAGGCGTCTAAAACAGAGGTCACGTTGGGGGGGGTCCATACAAACTTGGACTTGGCGCCTGTTATGGCAGACAAAGGGGCAGTCAAGACGCTACAGTCGGGGATGAAGAGTTGTACATAGGCCACCATTCCCAATAAGGTACATAGTTCTGACTTGTCCTTGGGGGGTGGCATCTTGCAGATGGCTTGTATCTTCTGACTGTCAGGTTTGATGCCGTCCTTTGAGACTATGTGTCCCAAGAAGGGTAGTTGCTCCCAGAAGAACTGGCATTTAGAGGGCTTGGCCAGCAGTTTGTGTTGTGCCAGGGTTGCAAAGACTTCTTCCAGGTCCTTGTGATGCTGCTCTACCAAGGGGCTGTAGACAATGATATTTTCCAGGTACACGAGGGTGTGTTGGCCTATGTGTGGTGCAAACACTTTGTTCATGAAGGTTACAAAGGTGGACAGGGCATTGGTCATGCCAAAGTTGAGTACCACACATTTGTAGGAACTGTACTTGGTGCGGAAGGCTGTCTTGGGGATGTCTTCCTCCTTGATACAAATCTGATTGTATCCTGCAGTTAGGTCAATCTTGGAGAAGACAGAGGCTCCTCCCAAGGCGTCAAAGAGATTGTCAATTAGTGGTAAGGGGTAACAATTCTTAATGGTGACTTTGTTCAAGGCGCAGTAGTCTGTGACCAGGCGTAAGGTACCGTCCTTTTTAGCCACAAAGAATATGGCGGCCCCAAAGGGAGACTGTGAGGGGCAGATAAGTCCTTTTTCCAGTGCTTCCTTGAGATAGGCACGTAGGGTGTTATCTTTTTTCAGGATCAGGCAATAGATGGGCTGCGCCTTGGGTACAGCTCCCTTGAGTTGAATGGAATGTTGGATTGTTTTTCCGGGGGTAACCCAGGTAAAGCCTCCTTGAAGATTTCTGGATTTTGGGCTACAATTTTGTGATCCTGAGACATAGTGGTATCCTGGTGGTCTTTGAAATGTATGATCTTGTACCGAAAGGAGTCCCAGTCAATTGATTTCAGGTTTTCTTTTCATCCAAAGTCTCTGTAATGAGTACAAAGACATGGTCTTGTAGGAGTTGGTCTACAGAGTCTGGGTAGATTTGGTGGTTGACACCTTCACCCTTGATGGTCAACACTGAGGTTGCCCAGTCCACATGGGGGTTGTTTTTCCATAACCAGTCTAGTCCCAGTACAATGTAAAACTTAGGGAAGTCAATGATGGGACCTTGGATGGTGGAGTGGAGGTTCTCAAGCATGACAGAGAAGGGAGCAGTTTCCTTTGTCACAGCAATGTGGTGTTCATCAGCCAGGACCACGTTTTTAATCTGCAAAGAATTAGTGGCCAGCCTGAATTTATCCACAAAGCTGCTGTTGACTAAGGTTTGATCTGCGCCCAAGTCCAAGAGAGCTGAGCCTGTGTAACTGTGAAAGCGGAAAGGGTAAGACATCAATTTATTGGGATGTCTGGCAATAGTGTATAGCACTGGGTCTTCCAAGGGCACTTGGATCATTGGGCATTGGTCCACGTCCTTGGGTTGGTATTCATTGTTGGGCAAGTCAGGAGTTGCGTGGGGAGAGCTTGGCTTGCTTAGTGCTCTCCCCAGGCTTTTCCCTTATCTTGGTTGCCTTGGGTGGCGGTAACATGGAAATGGATACAATTTGATTGACTGTTATTCCCATTCCCATTCCCATTCAATCCTGTGGGTTTGTGGTTGTTGTTGTTACCATTACCTCCAGGAGGTGGTTGCGAGGAGCGCCCACTTGAATGTGAGTCCTTGGGTCTCTCCTGTTTCTCAGTCTGTGCCTTGTGCAGAGTGTTGGAGGTTTGTTCCACTTTTTCTGCTTCACGGTACAGGCTTTGTAGGTTGGTAACTTGGTCCAGGTTCACATGTCTCATTATGTGCAACTTGAGAGCGTTGTAGTACATGAGGTGTGTTGCTGGAGTATCAAAGGCCATGTTGGATGGGGCGCAGAGACAGAGTTCCTTGTAGGCGCGGGTGAGTTCTTTGACGGTGCCTTTCTGGGTTAGGTTCTTTACTTGGCGTATGATCATGAGTGCCGTATCCTTAAGCACAAATCTCGCCAAGAAGTCCTGTTTGAAAGTGTCCCAGTTCTTGTCAGTGTGCTCTTTGTGCCACTTGTTGCACCAAGTGCCAGCGTCATGGGTCAGACAAATGGAAATCTCCACAATCCAAAAACGCTGTGGGCACTCCATCTGAGCCAACTTGCTTTGGGCAGACTGAATCCATGCGGCAGCATTGTCATTGTTGGCCCCCGCAAAGGGTTCCAAGGCAGCGCTGCAAAGACTTTGTGCTACATAGGTGGGCATGGTGGTTTTGTCAGCTGGTTGCGGCATCAAGGGAGGTGCCTGAAAGAAACCTTGTGCAGACATGGCGTTGAAGGCAGGTAGCAGAATCACTGTGTTTTGGTAGAGGACAAAACCATCAGGTATTGCGGTACCAGGAGTATACGGAGTCCAGTTGGGCGGGAGGCCAGACATAATTCTGTCGAGGATTTGTTGGCTGCGGCATGTGCGGGCAACAGGCGGAATTTTTCAAGATAAGGTAGGATGGAGAACCTACCTATGCTACCAATGTTGTAACTGTGCTGTTTTAGCAGAGTTACAAGGGGAAAAATATTTAGAGGATAGATAATAATCTTTATTGTGAGATAGTGATTATATAGCTATTGTGAATCAATGGATAGAAGGAACATGATTGGTGATCACACAGCTGGATGGAAGAGGGGGTGGCTTGATCCTGCTAATAAGTCAAGCGCCAAATTGAGGTATCTACTGTGAGGGATCATAATTTGTTCATGTTGATTGATTTGGTAATCCGAGTTAACTTCCTAGTCTGGATTTGAGTGACTGGGTAATTGGATTGCGGGTCACAAACCCGCTTGATTGGAACCTTGCTGGCAGATTGAGCCTGCGGTTTTGACAGAAGTATATATGTGACTTGTGGCCGGTCAATGCTGTGAACTCCTCCTGCTGTTCTAGGTAGTAACGCCATTTGACCAGGAAGTGCACAATTGCTAATAACTCTTTGTCATGTATGGGGTATCAGCACTTGCCGTCTGTCAGTTTGCATGATTCATAGGCTACAGGTAGGAAGTTGCCATCATTGTTTTTGATTTGTAGTACTCCCCCAACAGATGTGTCTGAGGCGTCTGTTTTCATTTGGTATTCCCCATCACATTTAGGGTACTATAGGATGAGTGCTGTTGTGAGCTTCTCCTTAAGACACCTGAAGAAAAGATCACGTTGGGGGGTCCATACAAACTTAGATTGGGCACCAGTTATGGCAGACAGGGGTGCAGTTAGGACGCCGAAGTCAGGTATAAACCAATGTACATAGATAACCATTCCCAAGAAGATGCAGAGTTCTGACTTTTCCTTTAGCAGTGGCATTTTGCAGATGGCCTGGATTTTCTGGCCGTCAGGTTTAATGCCATCTTTTGAGACTATATGTCCTAGGAAGGGAAACTGCTTACGGAAGAGCAGAAATTTGAAGGGCTTGGTTTGTAGCTTATGTTGTGACAGGGTAGCAAAGAATGCCTCCAAGTCCTTGTGGTGTTGTCTGTTGTGAATAACAGCATTCACCATGTTTTGATTTTGCCTTTGGTGGGCCATTTTGATGACAAATATCTTGCTTTTGCTTTTGACTCTCAAAATGAACTGGTTTTTGCATCAGGAAATATGATTGTTTGGTTTCCTGACTCTGCGCAACTCACTCGCTCCACTCATGCTTGTGGAAAGTGATCCTACTGTCCTGGTAGTGTTTTGTGGTATTCCTAACCACTATATAATCCATTTCCTATTTTACCAATAAAATTAAGTTCTATTTGCATTTTTGTCTTTGTGTCTTCTGTACTTCTGCGCCTCTCTCTAGCCACGCCTAGTAGAGATTATTCATCCAGGGCCGCAAGGTAAACACATTTATCTTCCCTGTCATCTAACTGAGACTTAGTACAAATCCAATCCTAAGGTTAGGATTCCCCGTTGTGTGTCTGCGCTGCGCCCCAGAACATGACAAAAATGGTGCTCACTACAGGGGCTGTAAGCCCCTTGGTTATCCCTTTTGCATCTACATTTTCAGGTCCCTTGCTTCCGCCTATTTGGGAGTCAACCTCATCTGAAATTACCAGCCCTCCTATTGAGGAAGACATTGCCAACCCACCTATTGTCCCTACTGTACTGAACCTTGGGAATTGTCCCTGCCTAACTGCTTACCCTATGGGTACCCCTGACTTGGAACAAGTCATGGCAGTAGCCCTTGGGATAGCTTGGGACAGGGCCATACCTCGCCTTCAGCTACAGTTTAGCTGTGCCAAATACTATGAGTTAATTGTGGCCCCTCAGTTTCCACAACATCTCCTCTCAGCAGCTGGCTCTGCTGAACACCTGCTGTCATCCTTTGTACAGCCTCCTTGGCCCACCACCAGATGGTGTTGGGACTCCACATTCAAGAGATCTTGTCTCTACAAGCAGCTGTTACCCATCATTGGGACCAGTTTGCCGCCTACCAACAATGGATTCATTCCCTGTTCTCTCTGGTATCTGACAATCAGCGTGATTTGGTCACTTCTCAAAAACGTTTAGTCAATTCTATTGAGCAAATGCGCCAGTTCATCCCTGATTACGTTAGGGAGCGGCTACATGAGTTTCACCAGTTAGAACAACCCTGGAAAACTCAATTAGACTCCACCCTAAACGCTTATCTCACCAACTTTGAACGCCTAGTGCAACAGCTCAATGCATTCAGTGTCTATTCCTTTGAGCAATTGCAACAGGTAGCTGACCTTGCCGCCCAAGGCCTAAATGAACTCAGTGCGGAATTTGATCAAGAGAGAGCTACCACTGCTGCTGCTATAGCCAAACTTCAGAATCAGGTGAATGAGCTGTCTACTCCCAAACCTGATGTTCCGCCTTCTCCTCCTGCTGATGATCTGGTGGACAGAGAGCAGAGGATCTGGGAGGCCATCCGAGAATTAAGCGCTTCCACTTGTAGCCAAGGACGTCCTACTGAAATGCCTCAACCTGACCCCCAGGTTCTTGCGCTGACTGCTCAGGTCGCTGAACTGCAGCAAGAAGTCACTGCTTTACGTGAGGTAGTAACAGCCACTGCTAGTCCACTCAGGGTTAACAAGGAAGATGGCTGTTGTCCTGGTTTGGCAGGGGCTCCTCAAATCCACTATGCTAGGGAGTTGATTGCCCTAGCTAATGAGGTGGACCATTTGAAACAAGATCAGGCTGAGTTGGACAGAGACGTACAGGAGATGAGTGAGTTGATCAATTCAATAAACAACAAATTTCACCCCTTGCTATCAGTGGGGCCATCTCTTACTTTGCGGCTGGCTGAGCTCTCCACTGTTGTCACTACCCAAGGACAACGCCTAGATGTTACTGAACGGCAGACCACTCTAGTCAATACTACGGGTGCCAGAACTACTGAGACTCTGACAACCCTTGAAGAAAGTGTTCAACAACTATGGGCTAGACAACCCCCCTCCAAATCTGAAGCTGAGTTATCCCTGCACATAAATGTACTTGACAGCAGTAATGGTGGTCCATCTCCCAAGACACACTTCAAGCCTACTTTTAAGCAAGTCTTTGATCCAAAAACCTCAACTATTGCAGCTTTCTTAACTATTTATGAGACTGCCATGAGGCGAGCATCAGATGAGGTTAAGAAGGAGCACATTATAACCTGTCTACACCCAACTTGTCAAGAAGTAGTTGTGCCAGAGCTGCCCACCATTGAGACCTGGGAAGACATGAAACAGCTCCTGATTGACAAGTTTGGTGGTGATCTTAGCCTGGAGGTGAAAAAGGATGCCTTCATGCACATATCTTTCAAGCCCAAAGAGATTTTAGCCAAATTTGCAGACAGATTTTACATGGAGGGACAACAATTAATAATAAGCAGACAATTGACGGTGCATGAAGCGTATATGGCCTGCGCCCAGGCCCTCAAGGTGAATCAACTCCTGTGTCTTCATTTCAAGGCCCACAAAGCTATGCTGTCCTCCATGAAAAGTATAAAGACACTGCTACAGGATATGCATCTTACCCATTCTGGGGCAGTTGTTTGGGAGAGTTGTGCTGCTTCTAACTCTAGATCTTCTTCTTGCGGCCCTCATATCCTCACTATGAACTCACAAAATCCTCATCAACGTCAGGGTTGCCACAATTGCGGTCAGATAGGTCACCACTCTTGCGTCTGCACCAATCTGCAGGTTGAAGGAGCTGATCTCAAGGATCAGTTGGGAAAAGAACAGTCAACCTAGAGGCGGAGACGCTCTTGGTTGACAATTCTTCCCAGTCTCCTTCTATACCTCCACCTGCTACTGACTCTGAGCCTGCTGATGATGAGGCTCCTCTATCCTCCTTCTGTTCTATGACATTTCTGATGATTCTGATGTGGATAAATCTGATGTTGAAGACCCTGATGCATACGGGTATTCTGTCCTTGCCGTCCCAGAGACTATTGCAGTTCCCTACAAGCTACAATCTGGGAAGACTACAACTACCACCAAGCCCTTGTCTGAGGCCAAAGCAGTTGTCTCCTGCCCCTATCTTACTCAGGCAAAACGGTCCCCTGTATTAGTGGAATAATCAGAAGAAGACACTAAAGTCACAGACGCTGTTTTCAAGAATGTATTTAACTCACTCCCTCTCCAAACTGTATATAAGGAGTTCCCAGGACTAAGATGCATGATTGAGAAATGGGACAAGGAACTAGCTGAGGCGCAGGATATCTTGGCTGTTCTTCCACCCTTGGATGCACCACCACCCGGGTAGAGATATCTATCCAGAAAGTAAAAATCAAAGCTGTCCTAGACACCAGTTCTCCTGTCAACGTTGTTTCTTCTAAACTGGTGAAGAAACTTAAGCTGGCCCCTGACCTCAACTACCATCAATCCTATGGCACCACTGGTCTCTTCATGACTTGCGCCATTGGCGCGTACTTTGCCTTGACAATGCAATTTGGTAAACTCCTGTTGGCTGCGCTGGCTGTTGTTCTAGAAAATGAGAGCTACAACCTTTTACTTGGTACCCAGTTCCTTCTGGAATATAATGGGATGATCAACCTAAAGGATGGTTATCTTTCTATCCTAGGGTACAAAGTCCCTCTAATCTTTGAGGAGCCAATCAAAGTTTCTGGTAAACATTTGAAGACATGTACACTGGAGTACCCCACTGGGGTTTTCACCCTAAAATACCAAACCCATTCCACCAACATGAAGTGTCTTCCCATGGCTTGTCCTGCAACTGAAGGGATCCCCCTCATGGCCACATCTGCTTTCACCATTTCTCCAGGCTCTCAGGCCATCATAGACTCCCAGATATCATATGAACTACCTGAACAGACTTTCTTAGAGCTGTAATCCCCTCCTTTGCTGGGGCGTAACAAGCCTTACCTTTGTCCTGGAATTCTGGACGTCTCTCACAAGGATCCTGTTCAATTACTAGTTGCCAACCTTACCGCGCTTCCTATGACCTTATCCAGAGGACAGGTTGTTGGTTACGGAAAGTTGTTAAATGCCCCTGACGTCTTGTCTCTTCACCCTTTTGGAAAGTTTCAAGACTTTAACCTACCCAAAGACAAGCCTCAAGTCCTATCTCTGTTCACTGCCCAAGACTTCCCTCAGTTGTCCCCAGTTCAACAGAAAGAGGTGCTTGATTTACTAGACCAGTTCTCAGACATCTTTGCTAAAGATAGTACTGATTATGGGCTAGCCAAAGGTATGATTCATCAGATTGACACAGGAGATGCTCCCCCCTTTTGTGCCAAGCCATATTGCTGCAGCCAAGTGGAAGATGCACAGGTTTCTAAGGAGCTCAAACAACTTCTAGACGCTGGACTGCTAGCTCCCTCTCAAAGTCCCTGGGCTTTTCCTCTGCTCATCTTAAAGAAAAAGGATGGGGGCCACCAGATTGTGATGGACTATCTAAGGTTGAATTCTCTAACCAAGAAAGATTCCTATCCCCTACAGCGCATTGATGACGCTCTTTGACGCCTTGGGGGTTCTAAGTTTTTCTCTGCCATGGATTTGGCGTCTGGTTACTGGCAAGCTGACCTCTCTCCTGAGGACCGTCAGAAGGCTGTGCTCATCACATCAGAAGGATTATTTGAACCTACCTGCATGCTGCAAGGGCTCTGCAATGCCCCAGCAACTTTCCAGAGGACCATGGATTCCATCCTGCGTGATTTGAAGTTGTCATGTGTCTTAGTCTATCTAGATGATATAAAAGTCTTCAGCGCAACTTTCACTGATCACCTAGCCCATCTTAAAGAGGTATTTGTAAAGATCCAAGAGGCTGGTCTCAAGCTAAAGCCCTCTAAGTGTGCTTTCATCAAAAAACGCCTTGAATTCCTGGGCCATGAAGTAACCCAAACGGGGATTTGTCCAATGAACAAGAAGGTTGAAGCCATTGACAAAAGGCTTCTGCCTACTAACCTACAAGAAGTACAAGTCTTTCTGGGCATTATGGGTTACTATAGGCAATTCATTCCTGATTTTGCTGATACTAGCAAACCCCTGGTTCAACTGTTGCGTAATTTTCCTTTTGAATGGATTGCCAGCCAACAACAAGCCTTTGAGACTCTAAAGCAGAAACTCAAAGAAGCGCCCATTTTAGTGTACCACAATTATGATAAGAAATTCATCCTATATACTGATGCTAGTGACCTTGCTATTGGGACTATCTTGGCTCAGCTTGACAATGAAGGTGTGGACCACCCTGTAGCCTATACTTCCTTTGTGCTAAATAAGCATGAAAAGAATTATAGTGTTACAGAGAAGGAGTGCCTTGCTGTGTTGCATGCAGTCAAACAGTTCTGCCACTATGTATATTGTACCCACTTCACAGTTGTCACTGATCACGCTTTGCTTAAGTGGCTACAACAGCTGAAGGAGACTGAGGGGCGCCTAGCTAGATGGGCCCTCTGCCTGCAAGGTTATGACTTCACTGTGCTCCATTGCCCCAGGATTCAACATCAGAACGCTGATGGGTTGTCCCAAATGCCCATCCTTGCCCTACATCCTTCTGAGGCAGACCGCCTGTACAAGCTAATTGGCTACCCCTCTTCCTGGGAAAGTGAGACAGAAGAGGTTCAACTTGTCCTGTCCAAATTGTCTGAAGATACCCTCATATGCAATAAACAACTCTTCAAGAAGGTGCAGGGTCAATACCTGCCATACATGCGCCCCAGTCTTTGCCTCTCCTTGGTGTTGCAGGCTCATAAAGAAACTAGCCATGGAGGCATTGCCAAGACCTTTGACTGGCTTCAGAAGAATTACTTCTGGGAGAATCTTTGCCTGTTGATCCCAGATGTCATAGCTAGTTGCCATGACTGCCAACTTCAGAGGCCCCGAGCTGCTTTTCACAAGTTCAAATTGGTTCCCCCTCAACACACTTTTCATACAGTTAGCATTGATGCTGTAGGCCCTCTCCCCTGCTCACGTTCTGGATGCCGCTTTATCCTGATTGCCGTTGACCACTTCAGCAAGTGGGTAGAAGCTCGCCCTACTAAAGACATCACTGCTAAGACTACTGCTGCCTTCCTGCTGCAGGATGTTTTCTACTGCCATGACTGCCCTCAAGTGCTGTTGTCAGACAACAGAACCAACTTCAATGCCAAACTTGTAACCTCTGTTGTTGAAGCTCTAGGAACTCACCAGTCTTTTTCTGCCCCCTATGATCCTCCCACTAATGGGGCAGTTGAGCGTGCCAACTCGACACTGGTTTCTATAATGAGAAAACTCACCTACTCTGACGCTGCCAATTGGGATCTATACTTACCTGCTGCACTCTTTGCCTATTGTCTGAGCAGGCATTGGATCACTGGGTACTCCCCCTTTGCCATGTTGTATGGGCGTGAAGCCACCACTCCATTGCTCTTGGGGGTTCCCCTACTCTCCTCTGATAAGGCCATGAACCCTGATAACCACATCAAAGACTTTGTCAACCGCATCATTGATATACAGGCCACTGCCTACACTTCCGCATATAAGACTAAGGTGCTCAAGCTCTCTCCTGATAACGCTGGGCGCTCCCCCTTGCCTGAGTTTGACGTTGGTGACCATGTCCTGTACTATCAACACCATGTGGGTGGGCGCGCGCATAAGCTGGACTCCCTGTGGATTGGTCCTTTAGAGGTGACTTTCAAACAAGGATCTGAGTACACTATAAAGCTCCTCTCCAGTGGCCGTCCTTTTGCTTGCGTACACGCCAAGTTCCTCCGCAAGTATCACCCCCCTAAGGCCAATCTAGAGGGGGGCAATGTTGTGAATAACGGCATTCACCATGTTTCAATTTCGCCTTTGGTGGGCCATTTCAAAGACAGAATCTCTTGCTTTTGCTTTTGACTCTTGAAATGAACTGGTTTCTGCATCAGGAAATATGATTGTTTGGTTTCCTGACTCTGCGCAACTCACTCGCTCCACTCATGCTTGTGGCAAGTGATCCTACCGTCCTGGTAGTGTTTTGTGGTATTCCTAACCACTATATAATCCATTTCCTATTTTACCAATAAAATTAAGTTCTATTCACATTTTTGTCTTTATGTCTTCTGTACTTCCGCGCCTCTCTCTAGCCACGCCTAGTAGAGATTATTCATCCAGGGCTGCAAGGTAAACACATTTACCTTCCCTGTCATCTAACTGAGACTTAGTACAAATCCAATCCTAAGGTTAGGATTCCCTGTTGTGTGTCTGCGCCGCACCCCAGAACACAACATTGTCCTACTGAGGGGCTATAGACAATAATGTTGTACAGGTATACCAAAGCGTGCTTGCCTATGTGGGGGGGGGGCAAACACCTTGTTTATGAAGATCACAACCATTGATAGGGCGTTTGTCATCCTGAAATTGAGTACCACACACTTGTATGAGTCATATTTAGTATGGAAGGCTGTTTTGAGGATATCTTCCTCCTTGATATGGATCTGGTTGTAGCCTGCGGTTAGGTCAATCTTGGAGAAGACTGTGACGCCACTCAGGGCATCAAAGGGCTTGTCAATGTGTGGTAGTGGGTAACAGTTCTTGATGGTAACTTTTTTTAGGACTCAATAGTCTGTGACTAGGTGCAGGGTACCATCTTTATAGTCTACAAAGAATACAGCAGCACCAAAAGGAGATTTTGAGGGGCAGATAAGTCCTTTTTCCAGTGCTTCCTTGAGATAGGCATGTAGGGTGTTATCTTTTTTCAGGGTCAGGCAATAGATAGGTTGTGCCTTAGGTACAACTCCTTTGATTTGGATGGAGTGTTGGATATATTTCTCTGGTGGAAATCCTAGCAGAGCCTCTTTGAAGATTTCTGGATGGTGGGCTACAATTTTGCAATCCTGAGGCGTAGTGGTATCTTGGTGGTCTTTGAATTGTATGATCTTGTACTGGCAGGAGTCCCAGTCAATTTTCATGAGATTCTCCTGTTTGTCTAGGGTCTCTGTGATGCGCACAAAGATGTGGTTGTGTAAGAGCTGGTCTACTGAGTCAGGGTAGATCTGGTAGTTGACGCCTTTGCGTTTGATGGTCAGTACCAAGGTTGCCCAGTCTACATGAGGGTTTCTCATTTGCAACCAGTCCAGACCCAGTACAATGTCAAACTTGGGAAAATCAATGACGGGGCCTTGGACGTTAGAATGCAGATTCTCAAGAATGACAGAGAAGGGGGCAGTTTCCCTTGTCATAGCAATGTGATGTTCATCAGCTAAAACCATGATTTAAATCTGCAAAGGATTAGTGGCTAGCTTGAACTTATCTACAAGCTGCCGTTAACTAGGGTTTGATCTGCTCCTAAGTCCAAGAGTGCTGAACTTGTGTAACTACAAAAGCAGAAAGGGTAAGACATCAGTTTATTGGGATGTCTGACAATGGTGTAAAGTACTGGGTCCTCTGAGGGCACTTGGATCATTGGATACTGGTCCACGCCCTTGGGTTAGTATCATCATTGGGAAAGTCAGGAGTTGTGCAGGGAGAGCTTGGCTTGCTTAGTGCTCTCCCCAAGCCTTTTCCTGGTCTTTATTGTATTGTGTGGCAGTGATACAGAAATGGGTACAGTTTGACTGGCTGTTGTTCCCGCTTCCATGTCCATTTGAGCCTGCGGGTTTATGGTTTGCGTTGTTGCTGTTGTTCCCAGGGGGTGGTTGGTTAGAATGCCTGGCTGTATGAGAATCTTTGGGTCTCTCTCTTTCCAGTTTGCGCCTTGTGGAGAGTGTTAGACGTTTGTTCTGCTTTCTCTGCTTTATAATACAGACTTTGCAAGTTGGTTACTTGGTCTAGGTTTATGTGTCTCATTACATTCAACTTGAGTGTGTTATAGTACATGAGGTGGATAGCTGGAGTTTCAAAAGCCATGTCAGAGGGGACACACAGTCAAAGCTTCTTGTAGGTGCAGGTGAGCTCCTTCACTGTACCAGTCTGGGTTAGGTTCTTCACTTGGCGTATGATCAAAAGTTCAAGTTCTTCAGCACAAATCTTGCCAAGAAGTCCTGTTTGAAAGTGTCCCAATCCTTCTTGGTGTGCTCTTCATTCCACTTGTTGCACCAAGTGCCAGCGTCTGGAGTCAGTCAGATGGAGATTTCTGAAATACAAAATTGTTGCAGGCATTCCAATTGGGCCAGCTTGCTTTGGGCAGATTGGATCCATGCTGCAGCATTATTGTTGTTGGCTCAAGCAAAAGATTCCAAGGCAGTGCTTTGAAGTCTCTGGGCTACGTAGGCTGGCATGGTACTCTTGTCAGTTGCTCAAGGTATGGCGGCAGGTGCTTGGAAGAAGTATTGTGCTGACAGGACATTGAATGCGGGGAGTGGTATCATCATGTTCTGGTAGAGAAAACCCCATCAGGTATCTTGGTGTCAGGTACGTACAGTGACCAGTCTGCTGGGAGGCCAGACATGATTCTATCAAGAATTTGTTGGCTGCAGCAAGTAAAGGTAACAGGCAGAATTTTGGGGAATAAATTAGGATGGGAAACTTATCTGTGCTACCAATGTTGCAAATGTGCTGTACTAGCAAAGTTACAAGGGGAAAAATGTTTGGAAATTAGATAATATTCTTTAGTGAGAGTTAAGTATTATATAGTCATTGTGAATTGCGGATAACAGAAACATGATTGTGTAGATCACACAGTAGGATGGTGAAGGAGGTGGCTTGATCCTAGTAATGAGTCAAGCACCAAAACAAGGTATCCACTGTAAGGGATCATCAATTGTTCATGTTGTTGGATTTGGCAATTCAAGTTGACTTCCTAGTCTGGCTCCAAGTGACTGGATAATTGGATTGTGGGTCACAAACCCTCTTACTTGGAACCTTGATGGTGGGTCAAGCCTGCTGTTTTAACAGTGTTAATGTCAGTGATTTCTGTTCCTCAATCTTTAATAATGAGTTCATGCTTTTCAAACTTGACTATGATTTACTTGCCAATAAATTGTCTCACATTATTTTCTCTATGTTCTTTTGTGGCTTGTGCCACAGTCTAACTGTTTGCATAATTTCTGGCTGTGATGATATATTTTTTTGCTTTTTTAATCTCCTGAAATGTGTCACACCATGTCCAATGCCCACACCCCAAATGATTGTATGACTGCTACTGGTATTACTGATTTAGGGGGCCTTGGAGCGTGCATACTTTTCACATACTTTGCATTGCTCAAGCACCTCTTTGATGTTTTCCAGATTTTCAGGCCACCATTAGTGTGTCTTAAGGTATTCATGCAGATTTCTACTAAATTTATGGCCCAAATCTTTGTGGTAGCAAAGGATTGTGTCAATCTTTTGTGTTGCCAGTACTTAGGGTACATTATTGCTGCTTGGTAATATGTGGTGTAGAGTACCATATACGTATTTAAACAGATATTTGTTACTAAGAATTTCATCTTGGGTGTGCATTGGTGTACCAGGTGAGAACCCCTCTCAGGGATATCCCATTATTTTCATGGGCCAATTAGGGTCTCTATTAGTGCAGATTATGTGTTTACAGCATAGACTTGATAGGGCATCTGCAGTAAGTTACTCTTTGTCTGGTTTATATCCAATTATCATTGGATAGATTTGTATGAGGTTCATCCATTAAGCTTATTTTATAGATAGATGTGGTTGTGTTTTGAAGAAAACTAGGGGTTTATGATTGGTTAGCACTTTGAATTTTGTGCATCTTCCAAATAGCAGCACCATTTCATCAGACAATGGTAATTTTCTATTAGATCTTTTTTGTGAATGGTGTATCTTTTTTGTCATGTGACTGTTTTCTTGAATCATATGCAACATGGAGAAAATCCCTGTCTGATGTCTGTATTATGGGCACTTCATCAATGGTGTATTTGAAAGCTTCTGTTTTAAGTTATTAGACTCCTTATTAATTGAATTACTGTAGTATGGATATGGTGATCATGTGGTCTTTCAATTGGAAGAAGTGCTGCTCTTTTAAAGCTTTCCAGACAAACTTGGCTTTCTTTTCAGTGATTGTAGATTACAGGGTGATTAATGCTCCTCAGTATGGGATGAATCTTCTGATGTACACAATCATCCCCAGGAAGTTGCAGAGTTTATTTTTTTCCAAGGTGCTGGAATGTCAGTTATGGATCTTACCTTTTTATTATCAAGGTTGATTCCCTTTTTACTGATGATATGTCCTAGGAAGAGTAGTTCTGTGGAGAACTCACATTTGAATGGTTTAGCCACTAGTTGGTTGCCCTGTAAAGTGATGAGTAGTATGAAGACGTCCTTTCAGCGTTGTTCCTTGCTTTTCTGTAGATGATTATTTCATACAGGTAGACTATGATTTTTTTCCTATTATGTCCCTTTAATTTCTCATTCATGAATGTCACAAAGGTACTGGGGGCATTTTTCATGCCAAATTTTAGAACAAAACATTCATACAACCCATAATTTGTTTCAAATTCTGTCTATCAGACTCTTGGATTGGGGCACAAGAGAGACATCTTAAAGAGAAAAAGAGCCAGGTTTTCAAAAGGACTGTAATGTTGTAAACAGAAAAACACAGTACTATTACTGTTATGAGGTAATTAATTATTGCAACCTAGAAGTGGAGTCCTCAGTTAGATTCAGCAACAGTGGACACTATAGAAGACTCCTCAGGTATATTCTACTATGATAAACAATATAGCAGAATTATTGGTTAGATTCTGCTATGGTTAAAGGCATATATACTGTGGCTGTTAAGACCTAACAGTATATAGGCACTACACTCAAATGGAAGATAAGAGCAAGAAATAATAAGTTTATTAGAAAGAAATGAAGAGATATATATAGCCTTTGAAGGCTGTCAATCCCAAGAGGGGCATCAGGATGCAACATCTCTAATTTCTGTTGTAGGGGTAACTGGAGCACAATATTCTGAAAGAGCAGCTTCTTGACCTTTGTTGGGGAACCAGAAGGGATCATTCTCAAAGCTTCTCTTTGGAAGATCCCTTCACTGCATTTTTAGGATGAATTATTCCTGAGGTGTATCAGTAGGGAAATTTTTATCATCCATCAAGATATTCAAGTCATTTTGTAAAAGATGGATGTGAATTAGGTGATCATATCTCAAGAGAAGAGGTTGAAAATTATTACAGAAAACAATGACTGATTTTCCAACACTGTCCTTGGGATTTACTCAGGTTTGACTTAGATTTGATGGTATCTTGCAGTCAGATCAATATTTGTGAAGAATTTTGATTCCCCTAAGGCATCAAAGAGGTCCTCAATCAGGGGCAGGTGATACCTGTTCTTAATTGTGACTTTTTTGAGAGCTCTGTAATATGTGAAAAGGTGTAAGCCTCCATATTTCTTGGCTAAAATAAAGAAACTGCACCAAAAGATGATTTGAAAGACCTTTAAAGCCCTTTTTCTAATGCCTCATCCAGGTATTCCTTCAGTGTGTTGTCTTCTTGTGGGGTCAAGCGGCAGATAGACCAAGCTTTAGGGGTACTTCCTTTCAGGTCAATTTTGTATTAAATGCCCCTATCAGGGTAATAGTTGGCATTTAAACTGTCTGCACATTGTTTGTCAAAATTAATTTTATACCCAGGTTGACACATTAGAAAAGTCTAGATAAAGTTTATTATCATGTAGCCTACTGGAAGTTGTCATTTTTTTAACAAGCAAAAAAACCAAATGCTGAACATTTTATCTAGTAACAATTAAGCTCAAAATAGTTTTTTAGGGTAATATGATTATTTAGAATCCAAAAAAATGTAAAGTAATAGAAAAATATAATAAAAATACACTTCAAAAATAATTTACTATGAAATTAATTGTTTTTACTATAAAATTATTTTATTTACCACATAAAAAGTTCTTAAATTACTTTTCAAAAAAACTTAATGAAATTTAATTATATTAAATAAAAAATAAAGATAGATAACTATGTTAAAGAATATTTTATATAACTTTAACCCAAAATTACATGTAATTTAGTACTAAAGCAACTATTTTAGCTAGATAATTTAGGCTCTAGCATAAAATCCTTATATAAAAACCTGTGTATTATCTCTAACTTTAAATTTAAGTTATCTATTTAAATAATCATATTGGTTTTGATATTAAGATTCTATATAAAATATCAAAAAGAGCAAAAAATGTTTATTATAAACTAAGTTGAAGTTCTGCTGCAAGAAAGTACAGTGGGAATCTTTCCTATCTGCTCTCTAAGATCAGATAGCTTGTACTTATTCTTGACAGATGTCTTTATCTGCTCTTTTTAAATGCTAACCTTGAATTGTTTTATCTTTTTTGGAGCTCTTACTTTCATATCCCAAAGGCAGGAGACAGTATTCCCCTGTTCAGCCTTAAGGTGCTCAAAGAAGGTGTTGTATATGGGATTAACACCAAAGAAAGACTTAAGATGTTTATGCCAGACCTCCAGTCCCAAAGTTGTTTTCATTTTATCCTTGAGGACAGACCAATAGCAATTTTAGCTTGCCTTTGCTGCTGGCTTTCCCCTGCAGCTAATCACCTTGCGCCTCACCCACTGCGGCTCATAGTAGTCAAAGAAGGGTTGTAACTTAGCTTCACGGCTCAAGGCATAAGGACATTACAGAGAAGCTCAAATCCTTTGCCAACATGCTCAGGCTTAATAAATTCAAGAGCAACAAACTTATGGATCAGAAACTTGCATTTATCAGTTGTATCTTGTTGTATGAGAGAGCTGAAAAGGTCTTGCCCTTAAGGCATCTATTAATAGCCTGTTGGTAATGAAAGAAACACCCTTTTACCTTGCCATTGAAGGTTTTTAAAAAGGCTTTGTATTGAACTGTCTCATAATCCATGATAATTATTTTGGGGCCAAGGGCTCTATCACGTTCCTTCTCTTCAGCAGCTAGGGTGACTTCATCTTTATCCGTGTCATCAGGATTGGCCCTTGTTGATGGACCAGGATTCTTTACAGTCTCAGTGGGAATAGCTTTAAGGCCCACTTGTAGAATCTCAAATGATATTAGGTAAATCTCCTCTGAGACTCCAGTAAGAAGAAATATGCAAAGGGGAGAACTTTATCATCAATCTGGGCATACACTACCCACAGCTGATAGAATAACTTAGAACATGTTTTAACTGTGCTGTTTTAACAGAGTTAAAAGGGGAAAATTATTTAGAAACTAGATAATATTCTTTATTGAGAGATAATTATTATAAAGTTATTGTGAATCATGAATAACATGAACATGATTGTGCTAATCACACGGTGGGATGGTGAAGGGGTGGCTTGATCCTGATAATGAGTCAAGCACCAAATTGAGGTATCCACTGTAAAAAGTCATCATTTGTTCATGTTGTTGGATTTGAAAATTTGATTTGACTTCCTAGTTTGGCTCCAATTCACTGGGAAGTTGGTTTGCGGGTCACAAAACTGCTTAATTGAAAACTTGCCAATGGATCAAGTCTGCTGTTTTTACACCTCTCCCGGCTGAAGGTGGGCCTCCTCTGGGGGAAGGTTGTCAGGGGCCCAGGCACCATGTTAGACTAACTGTTGTTTGGTGGCTGGTAGGAAAGTTTCTCATTGTTTTTTGTCTTGCTTTACAGGGTCTTAATTGATCATGATGAAGAAATTTGTCTTTCTTGTGTTTGCTGAGTCCTTGCACAAGATAAGTGTTGTTTTTTACTTTTAAGATAATAGCAGGGCCCACTTTTTTGGGTTGCAACTTGCTCTTGTCTGTGTTCATTACCCAGAACTTGTCACCAATTTTGGGTCTATTTTGGATGAGGATGAACATAAATTGCAAAAATTTCTCTTCTCTTTCCAACTTATCATTGTTGGCTTGTACAGCTTGAGGTGTTGAACAAGGGGGACCTTGATGGGTGTTTCCAACTTTGGCTCATAAGGGCTTGGATGATGTTTAGTTGTGTGTCATATACAAGCTCAAAGGGGCTCTTCCCAGTGGATCTTTTCACACAATTTTGGCATAAAAGAAGTGCAGTTGGTAGCTGTTTATGCCAGTCCTCAGGTCTCCTGGCAGTGAGCTTGACCAGGGCCTGTACTAAGCTACTGTTTACCTGCTCCACTTGTTCATTGGACTAAGGATGGTAAGTTGTTATCACTGTGTGCTGGGCCCCATTCTTGGTGAGGTATATATTGGTGTTTTTGGAGGTCTTTCCTTGCTCCCATATGTTATCAGGAGCTCTGGATTTCCAAAATTACTGATAATTTTCTTGCCTATTAATTATCAAACATTGGTGCCTGTATGAGTCTTCACTGTCTGCGCTATCAGCCAGAAGTGGCAAAGTTGATGGCAGTGATGATATACTTCTTGTTGTTGCATTTTATGGGCATGGCCCCCCACAATGTCAAGGGCCCATACCTTGAAGGGTAACTGGGAGAAAATGGGCAACACAAAATTAGGCAGAGTGTTGCTTTTTGCAAACTTTTCACACACTTCACATTGGTCAAGAACTTCTTAGAAGTCCTGATATAGAGTTGGCCACCATGCCTTGTGCTTGAGAAATTCATAAAAATTGTAGCTCTTGGTGTGCCCTAAATCTCTGTGATAGCATAGAATGGTGTTGACTTGTTGGTGCATAGGGATATACAGGATGATGCTCCCATTGATTATCTTGCTGTGCAGCATCCTGTATAAGTCTGTGAAGAGGTGTTCATTTTTGATGAATGTTTCTTTAGTGATGTCAGTAGTGCCTGGGGGGAAGCCTTTGTCTTTAGTTTGGAGTACCAGGAGGGGCCAGTCTTGGTTAAGACTGTTCCCCCTCTTGTGGCTCTAACGTAAAAGCAAGAGATTGCATCTTCCATGGCAAGTTTGAGTCCTGGTTTGTGTTGGATGATCATGTTGAACCTTTCAAGAAGCTCCATCCAGCGCGCCTGGCACCTGGATAGGTTGGCTTATATTTTGAAGTATATGAGAGACTTATGGTCAGTTAGGGCAGTGAACTCCTTTTGACGCTCCAGGTAGCAGCACCACTTGGCAAGACAGTGTACAATTGCCAATAACTCTTTATTGTAGATGAGGTAGCAGCATTTGCTTTCTGTCAGTTTGCGCAACTTGTAGGCTACAGGTAGAAAGTCACCATTGATGTTCTTGATTTGCAGTACTCCCCCAATGAATGCATCAGAGGCATCTGTTTCCATTTGATACTCTCTGTCTTTCTTGGGGTACTGTAGAATGGGGGGGGGTGGAGTAAGTTTTTCTTTTAGACGCCAGAAAAAGAGGTCACTTTGGGGAATCTATACAAACTTGGATTTGACGCCAGTTATGGACAACAGGGGTGCTTTCAGAACACCACAGTTTGAGATAATTTTTTTACATAGGAGGCCATCCCCAGGAATGTATATAGTTTGGACTTGTCCTTAGACAGTGGCAACTTGCAGATGGCCTGAATCTTCTGATTGTCAGGCTTGATGCCGTATTTTGAAACTATGTGTCCCAGGAAGGATAACTGCTTGTGGAAGAACTGACACTTAGAGGGTTTGGCCAGCAGTTTATGTTGCGCCAGGGTGGCAAAGACTGCCTCCAAATCCTTGTGGTGTTGTTCCACCAATGGACTGTAGACAATAATTTTGTCTAATTACACTAGTGCATGCTTGCCAATGTGGGGGGCATAGACCTCATTCATAAAGGTAACAAAGGTTGATGGTGCGTTTTCATCCCAAAGTTGAGCACAACACACTTGTATTACCCATACTTGATACAGAAGGCCTTCTTGGGTATGTCTTACTCCTTGATACAAATCTGGTTGTAGCCTGCCATCAGGTTAATCTTGGAGAAGAAAGTTGCTCTGCCCAAGGTGTTGAAGAGATTGTCAATGAGCAGAAGCAGGCAACAATTTTTGATGGTAACTTTGTTTAGGGCTCAATAATCTGTAACCAGTCAAAGAGTCCCGTTTTTCTTTGCCACAAAGAATACAGAAGCACCAAAGGGAGACTGTGAGGGGTGGATAAATCCTTTTTCCAATACCTATTTGAGGTAAGTGCACAGTGTGTTGTCCTCATTTGGGGTAAGAGAATAGATGGGTTGCACCTTGGGTCAGCTCTCTTGAGTTAGATGGTGTGCTGTATGTGTTTTTCTGGTGGTAAACCTGTTAGAGCCACTTTGAAGATTTCTGAATGGCAGGCCACAATTTCATAATCATGAGGCATGATGGTGTCTTGGTGGTCCTTGAAGTGTACAGTAGTTTTAAAACCTGCTGAGATAAACATATATTATTCAGTTTAGAGCTCATGAACTCAGTCACAAAAAAAATTTCAGCTGGAACCAGTTGAAGGTCAATTTAATCAATAAAGCTTCTATTTATCTAGGGCTGTAAAACAAAAATAGTCAATCACACAACAAAAATGAAGTCAAATACTGGATTCCAAAAATGAGATACCAAACACATGGAACTCAAATTCTAAACACACTCAATTTAGTCACTTCCTAAAGCATTCTACATCAAGTTTGATAATGAGTGTGTAGCAAATATGATACAAACTAAGAACACATGAGGTTCAGTAACAAAAGTGATGAACTCAAGCACAAAACAACTCATTTTTCTTTTGAAAATATTGATTATTTTTGGGACTCAAATTGGAAATAGTGGATTTCAGGAGTGAATCCACCATAATTTATTCAGGTAACTGCAGCATTATTTTCAAAGTATGTGCTTCTAAATTTGGGCATTTATGTATGAGAGTCTGGCTCAAAAAGGAGCACACACTTAAATAAAATTAATAATCTAAAAAACTTTTCTTTTCTGTTTTTAATAGAAATTATTATGTTCTGTTTAAAATGAGTTTTTCAAGTGAGAGTAACTTTGAAGTTGTTGAGGAGCAGTACCAGGAGCTACTCCAAGCTCAGGCTGCTGAGCTAAGGAGCGTAACCACTGCGTTTCCTATGTACACCCAATTTAATGCAAGCTGTGAGGAGGCTGAGTTGTATGTGTCATCAGCCCCACCCACAGATGGATTTTTTGATAGCCAATATGGAGCTCCACAAGACCAGGCCCAACCTGAGCCTTTACCACATTTTGGAGACCAGAAAACTGTGGCCCCCTCCAATCTAATCCAATCTAATCCAATCATTGTCTGAAAGTTTGGGCCAATCAGAGAAAGACCTTCCTAATCTGGGTCCCCTTATTCCTCAAGTCTGCCAAAAACAGCAAGTCATCACCAATGAGATCATAGAAGAGATTGTGAGCCTCAAGCAAAGTGGGGTAGATTTTGCCAAAATTGCCACTTGGCTTCAATTCACTGAGGCAGTGATCAAGCAGGAGTTCTGAGCCTTCTTGAAGAGAGGTGGTTCAAAGCTGGGAAAAAAGCCAAAGAAGCAGATTGACTCAAAGATAAAGGAGGCACATCCCCTAATGCTTAACTTCCTCCATCAGGACCCTTACCTCCAATTAACAGAGGTCTGCTGCCTACTTGGACTCAAGGGAGTTTTCATTGCCTGCTGCACAGTGCAGCTCTGGATATATGGGCTTGTAATCAGTGTTATGATTCTGATCAATTGGCTGGCTGATAAGTTGGATGATGGCTCTTATTTGCCCTGTGACCTGGTGATTAGTGCCACCATCACCTGCTGCCTGTCCTCTATTTTGGACAAAGTCATTTTTATATCCTATTAGAAATTGCCATTGCAGTTCTGTGATTATGGCACTTTGAGTGAAAAAAATGCTCCCAAGGGCAAAAAGAAGGAATCAGAGGGTAGTGTGATTGGTGCATTTCTTGCAGTTTTCCCAAAAGGGACTGTATTTCACCAAACCACAACCAGTTACACCAATGATTACTGGTATGGAAAATTTCTCTCCAACCTGCTTGCTGCCTGGGGCTTGGCCAATTCCAAATTCCAAATATTCATGAGCCACCAAATGGAGTGTGCTGAAGTGGACTCCAAGAAGGTCCAAGAAAACAGCCACAACGTCTTAATTTTCCCTGCTGGGCATGCTGATCTCCACCTTGGTGATGTGTTGTTCTTCAACATTGGGGATATCATCTGTGGGTGCAACCCTGTGACCTTCAGCCAGGTGGTTGATGCAGCCAACAACCACACTAGTCTGTTTCCCTGCCAGAAGGTTGCTGAGATGTTTACCAAGATGGCCTTGAATGCTCTCAGTAGCAGTCAATTGTCAAAGGACCCCCAGCTCCCGCTTGTGATTCCCCGGTGTATAAGCCAATCATTGTCCTCCCTGAGTCAGAATTTGATGTCACATACAATCAATTTCTCCAAGCCAAAAAAGGCAACCAATCACCTCTGGGCCATTCAGCCGCCTTAGTCCACAGATAACCAATCCTGTTGTTTGGAACCCACCTTCCCAGCCAGTCAAGTCCTCCCCCTCTACCCAGTCCGCCATCTAGTTTGCCCTGCCCAATCCAATTTCCCTAATAAAACTTTCCTTACCCAATAATTTAATTTTTTAATTTATATTTGTTTAAATTTTACGTTTTTTTAATGTTATAATATATAATTTACATTTAAATAAAGTGATGATTAATTTTTATCATGCCTCAAGTTAAATTTGGCTACTTTAATAATTATTAATTCTATTGTTTTCTATTATAACTTTAATATATCCAAAGCGCTACACTCAAGTGAATTTTAAAAACTACAAGTACTATGGACCAACCAATTGGAATGGGTGTACATGTAGTGTCTTTGTGTCTGGTATGAGCCAAACACAAAGACACCACATGTGCGCCCATTCCAATTGGTTGGTGCATAGCACTTGTAGTTTTTAAAATACACTTGAGTGTAGTGCTTTGAATATATTAAATTTATAATAGAAAAAATATAATTAAATGAAATAATCCATTACAACACACATATCTCTAGAATAAATGATCTACATATAACATGTTAAAGTGGCTATCTTTTGATAAATATGTACTTTGGGTTGCACTTGGCATATTGATTCAAGATTAAATTATATTTTACTGGGACAAAACATACACATGAAAAAACATGTTGTTCATGATACTAAAATTGGGTTAAATATACAATAAAAATACATAAAATCAATATCAAATGAATACTGGTGCTTGAAGCTAATAAAATATTTTAAGTAAAATCAAGATATATTTATTTAAACTCTATTAGTTACAATCAAATAGATAAAGTTTATTGGTATAAAAAGGGCTGTGATAAGTACAAGGAAAACATAGAAGAATTGGAGGCAATGATAAAGAAATTGGACGCCACAGTGGCTAAAATCAAGGAGGTC